>ML396227.1:6673-68461 GCA_005239525.1 Nicotiana knightiana | reverse complement strand
CTCCCCCCCCACACCCAACGCAGGTGTTAGGTAACCCTGCCTACCTATGCTGCAGCAGATAGGAAGAAATCACTTAATGGTTTTTTTTTTTGCCTTTGCGGAACTTTGACTCCTGGTCCCAATCAAATTCATTGACCACTAGGCCACACCCTTGAGTGCAAAAAGTCATCTTTCTTTATAAGGAAAAACCATATTGCAAACCACAAATTTACAAAATTTGCACAAATGTCAAGATTACACTTAGCAATCCTTATTAAGCAAGGTGCTTGTTGAGTAAGGCAGAATCTCAAGCCCCAATCCCTTGTATAATCGAGCGCTTGATTGCAATTTTATTTTATCATCATCAAGGCTTTCATTGCGTTTTCAATACAGGGAGAAACACAAACCATTATGTACTTTTTGTGGCCTTTGATGCAACAGTAGAAAAGACTTATTTTACCTTAAAGAAGGAAATTACTGAGTACCCCACTTCCCTCACAATTTATGATCTTCTCAGGCAGTGAAAAATCTGCACTTTGGTCATTATAGAGCATATACACAGGACATCGCTCATAAAGCACATCGACAGGGATAGGCAATGTGGTTGAAGATGGCTTAGCAACGCAAGGTTGCATGATGCAGACTTTTGAAGGCTTAAAAATCTATGGAGTACTCTGATCAGAGTTCATGAATAACCACGCGATTAAATAATTGAAACAGCAAACTATATTTGTTCATTCAACATTAAAGACGAGCAAACCAGCTATACCCACCAGCAAAATCTGGTGTAGTGTATCATCACGCTCATCAATAACTTTATCAAAGAGTAACAATCGAATTTTAGACAGCCTAAAAGAACAGCAGCAAAATTTAGCAAGACTAACTTTTGAACACAAACAAGTACAAAACTTTAATAACATATGCAGCTTAATCACGGCATAGAATATATCATTGATAAAAAAGGAGGAAAAAAACTCACTGTCAAGATAGCTTGCAAGAGAAGTAGAGAGATAGATATCTTCTGGACTTGTCCAAGACATTGATGAACTTTAGACCTTAAACTTTTTCGGTATTCCAAAAACAACCGAAAAATTCTCAGATTTCAATTCAATTTGCATTGGCAGCTCAGTTAGCCCACTAATAATGCCTTAACAATCACTTCACTACTGAGAACACAAACAATTAAATCCTAATTCTATCAATAAATCAAGAATAAGAAAAGCTCCAAAATCCTAAACCCAATAGGAGTTTGAAAAGAACGGACTTATTGACTTTTGGTAGCTGAGATCTGTAAAAACCCTAACTTTGGCCTATCCCCAAATTAGGGGCAGAGGCATACACAATTTGAAGAGTCATACGACTTGCTGCTGTTTCCGCTTCTTATATTTAGCGGGGCCTTTTCTTGCAAAGTTATCTGTAGGTTACCCCTTGAAATATGAGAGTATTACGTATGTGGCCTCTCACTTTTAACTTTTAGCCTCACTTAAGACCGTTCCTTTTTCTTTTTCTTTTTCTTTTTTTATTTTACAACGTGCTATTTTATTGCAATCAATCCATTTCAATTTATGTGAATCTATTTTATTTTTAATCCGTGCAAAAAAAAATAACCTCTTTTTACAGTCAAATCTCTCTATAACAACCTCGTTTTTGTTCCTAATATTTTAGGATGTTATAGCGAAGTGCTATTATAGAGAGCATCTATTATAACATAATATGAAAATTAGTTCCGGAAAAGCTTGGTTTTATAGTGACGTGAATGATGTTATAGAGATGTCTGATTGTATATTTAAAAATAATTTATTCCCTCCATCTCAAATTATTTGTCGTGATTACTAAAATAGTTGTCTCAAATTATTTGTCATTTTAGAAATTCAAGACAAAAGTAATTGTTTTTTTCTGATTTTACCTTTAATAATAATTGTTCTTGAAGATGGAGATATTACATAAATAGAGTATACATTAAATAAAGAGAGATTATATTTTAAGATATAAATAAGGGTAAAATAGCCAAAAACCCCTCTAACTAATATTTTCTTAAAGGGCGTGTAAAAGAGAAATGCGACAGATAATTTGAGACGGGGGAGTACCTTTATGCAATGAATTATAGACACAAAATATACGTGCCTCATTATACACCACAAGTTCAAAAATCTTCTCTTTTTCTTCTTCTTAAACTTCATGTGCAGTCAAATAAATTTACATTAATAAAAAATAGGGAGTATTATAATGCACTAGATTGTCAATTTATCAGCATATGTACTATAAGTAAAACTTATTGACTTTCAAAAAAATAGTACTCCTATTAACTAAACATATGGGGGAAATCCGATAATCTAATTAGTGATGAATGATGATGTTTTCTTCTAATTATTAGTAATGCAATTGATTTTCCTCTAGAAGGAAATTAAACTTATCCTCAAAAGAGAACAAATCTCAAGATTTCCCTTGGCAGTTGGCTTCAAAATTCTATATTAGCAACATTACACAGCATGAGTTGCATAGTAAAATATAGTATATATTTATGGATACAACAATGGGAAAAAAGAGAGGAAAGAAGAATGCTTCCAAGAAAAAAGAAGCTGCATCTTTATATATATACACACACACTCGGATTCGACGTTCGGGTTCAGATGAATTCATAGCTAAACGGTTATATCCGCTTCTAGGTACATCAAAATTTCCAGAACAATACCTGCAAATTAAATCAGGAATACATCTGATCAATTTGTGATAAAGTTAATAATAAACAGTATTTGTGTATACGGTCAAAATCGGGCTCATCCGATTTTATTGATTAATCGAGACCGGGATGGCGGGTCGAGGATCAGCCACGTGTTATATCAGACCGAGACATGTAGGTGAAGTATCGAGCTCGGGATTCGAAGTACCAATCGAGGTCGAGACCAGTAATGATCGAGACCAAACAGGATAGACATCGAGCAAGACCGAAGATAACCTACTAACGGAAAGCCGAGATATCCGTGACCGGTCGAGGATCGTGACGAAAATCTCGACACAGATTAAATCAAGAATGATTATTTAGCTAATCATGGGATTTCTTTATGTAATTAGAATTGTACCATAAGTAGAATTCCTCTATTATATAAATGGGAGTTCTAATCATTTGTAATCATCTAACTCTCGCATAACAAAGCAATATTGTGATGACCCAAGGAGCCTTTTTATGAATTAAGACTCCGTTCTAGGATTATTAGCCATAAAAAGATTAATTTTAATTACCTCAATTTGCATGCGCAGTCCGAGCGTGAAACCGGAAAGTTTTTATGTGAAAATATAAGAAATAATAATTTTTAGAATTAAAATTTGGTTATTATTGACTTGAGTCAACATTTTTAGTAAACGGACCCGGATCTGTGTTCCGACAATTCCGGAAGGTCTGCAGTAAAATATGGGACTTGAGCGTATGCCCGAAAATGAATTCCGAGGTCCCAAGCCTTAGAAATCAATTTCTAAAAGAAATTATTTTGCTGAATTATTAATGAAATAAAAAAAATAATTAATGTTTGAAACCATTGGTATCAGACTCGTATTTTGGTTTCGGAGCCCGGAACAGATTTGTTATAGTATTTGTATACTAACTGTGAAGTTTGGTGAGAATCGGAGTTTATTTGACGTGATTCGGACGTCCGATTGAGAAATAGTGAATTGAAGTGTTCTTAAGAAAAATGATGAGTTTTGTGGTTTAATTCATAGTTTTATATGTTATTTTCATGATTTGATCGCACGAGCAAATCTGTATGATGGTTTTAGACTTGCGTGCATGTTTGGTTTAGAGCCCCGAGGGCTCGGGTGAGTTTCGAATAAATTTGAGTTGTGTTGCGCTCGTTCTTTCTTATGCTTCGACGTTGTTTCTTCAAGCATGAATGATATCATATTGAACAAATGAGATCCGATTTCTGTTTTAAATGAATTATTAGATCTGTATCGTTGTATTTGGACATCGTATGAGGATTTTATGGCCATTTTACTAAGGTTGCCAAATTTTTCAAATTAATTACGAAACTGTCACTGACAGCGTATTTAAAAATCTGCACTATTTGCAAATATTAAAACCTACATATCTCATTCATTATAAGGTCAAATTGAGTGATTCAAAAGCGCAACTTGACTAGAATTTTACAAGGAATTTATTGGAGACATAAAAATCGAGTTTCGGGATCATTTGGTATGAGAAACGAGGCAGAATAGCTGGCAGAAAAATATATAAAGCTAGAACTTGTTCATTCGGTCATATTTTAAGTTGGGAAGCTCGGATTTAGGCGATTTTCACCATAGGGATTGTGATAAGTGTTCTATACTTGTTTTTTTGGTTATATTTCAATTACCCAATATTTTTCATCACTTTTAAATCAAAAACTAAGAATTTTCATGGTAAAAATTGAGGGTTTGAGTAGAATTAGGGAATTTTGTAATCTTTTACTCGAATTGAGGTCGTATTTCGAAACTAATTGTATATTTGGGCTCGTGAGTGAATGGGTAAACGTAATTTGGTCCGAACCCCGAGTTTGGACCAAGCAGGTCCGAGGTCGGGTTTTAACTTTTTTGAGAAAACTTAGGAAAAATCATAATTTTCAGTAAAGTTAGTTTCTTTAGTATTAATTAATGATATTAAATTAATTATGGTTAGATTCAAGTGTATTGGAGGTGAATTCAATAGGAAAAGATATAATTGAATAGTGAGTGGCCTATGAAATTAAGGTAAGTGCTTGGTTTAACCTCGACTTGAGGGAATAGGAATCCCCAACCTGATTGTTATGTGAAATTGCTTGTGTGTAGTGTATAGGTGAGGTGACGAGTACCTATGCACTACCAAATTGTTGTTTACCATGATCCATTTTCCGTTTTTCATTTATTTGCTTCCTGTCTTGACTGTTTTATGATTGTTGAGGTTTATATGGTCAAGTGATGATCTTTGTTGTAATAAATCTAAGACCTAAATAAGAGTCACATAATAAATCTAAGACCTAAATAAGAGTCACATGTACTTTTGTCTTGATGTTGTATAGATCAAGAATGCATTTGGATTATCGTTTTTATGTCTTTCTTTTGCAGATTTAGTGAAGTCTTAAACCTTAGACCAATAAACAAAAAAAAAGTATTGATAATATTGTAGAGTAGGATCCCAGACTTTAAAAATGTAAAACGGTAGGATAAGATAAACTATTTGGAGCTCATTAAATTTAGGTCATGAGTGAATAGATGAAAATATTCATTTATAGGCGGCTTTTAGAAATATGTTCAAGTACTTAATTGAATTATTCTGCATATGCTACTTGACTATTTGTTTTCATTAGATTATTGCCAAGTATTGTTGCACGCATGTTAAAAGTGTTGGTTGTTCCCTTGATTTTGTTATGGTACATAAAGTTTGAGCTGGATGATAGTGTTACGACATTTACATATATTCTGGTTGGTTTCATTATGAAATAATATGGGATACAACTTGTGAGCTATTATGTGTTCTATTTACAATTGTTGAGATAAACGTGTTGTGAAAGGCTTGGCCTGAATTGTGAAATTTTTTGATAAATAAATCAATTGATAGTGATAAGGGTGGACAATATGATAGTGATAAGGGCGGACAGGGGAAATAAATGATAGTGATAAGGGTGGACAGAGGAAATAAATGATAGTGATAAGGGTGGACAGAAAAAATAAATGATAGTGATAAGGGTGGACATGTGGGATCGGGTTGCACACCGCAACAAGACAGTAATATGGGGGACGTTTATGTGTTAATGAATTTAAGCACAAAGATTTGGAAAAATTTACTGTTTTACTCTACTGTTTTTCATATTATGCACATACAGCTGTTTTAAAGTAAAGTTTAGAAATTTGTGTGGGATCTTGGTCACGGCTGAGGCCTGGAATAGGCGATTGAGTTATTCTATTTATTGTTGTTGTTTATCTTTCTTATTTGTGTAGAACTGTTTTATTGCTTTATTATTATATATGTTGCTACAGGTTAAGTTATAATTGCCCCGCCATAGCCTCGTCACTACTTCATCGAGGTTAGGCTCGGCACTTACTCAGTACATGGGTCGGTTGTACTAATACTACACTCTGCACTCTTTTGTGCAGATCCAGGTATCGGCCAGCAGTAGAGATTTTTTTTTTGTAGCCGCTATTCATTATCTGGATACACGAGGTATATCTGTCGGCGTTCGCAGATACCGAGAGTCTTCTCTTAGTTCGTAAAGACTGTTTTATATTTTCTCAAAACAGTTATATTATTTCTTTCAGCCCGTTATTTGTAGTATTCTTTAATATTTCGTGAATTGTGACACCAGACCCTGTGATAGTCTTAGAGTGATTTATATAATTAGTTCGTGGCTCGGGTTATTTATTTATTTATTATTCTATATTTGAAGTTATTCTTTGGAAACCATTAGATTAAGTTTACTTTAAATTTATTTTATTATGTTTAATTGGATAATCAAAGGAAAGTAGCTACTCGAACTCTAACATTGGCTTGCCTAGAAAGTGTGATGTTAGGCTCCATCATGATCCCTAAGGTTTGGAATTTGGGTCGTGACAAATACAATACTCTTTTCTCTCTTAAACTCTCTTGTTTTTCAGTCCAATTCATATTTTTTAACTATATTCTCAGCCGGTTCGAGGGCGATCTAGCTCGATGGCCAAATTGCATTTCTATACTGGTTTGCTTTATTTTACTGTCAATTTCTAGCATTAATGATCATATTTATCAATTTGTGCAAGGTGAAATCACATATCCTTAAAAACACTTATAAGTTTAGTTGTTATCCGATTTTAAGGGTAAACAGTTTGGCGCCCACCGTGGGGCTAAGGATAATAGTGATTGCCTGGTACTAATTCTTATAACACACTGCTTTACGCTTTTTCTCGTAAGTGTTTTTTTTTCAGGATCAGCATGTCAAACTCACAAACAATACCCACATACATTGACAACGACCTTGTTTTTCATGGGTAAAACGACAATATAGCCGCCCCAGGGATCGAAGTACCTCAGGCTAGCCTCGAGGGAGTACCAGTTGCAAATCTCATCGACGTCAGTTCCGTATCGCCCTATATACAAATCTGGGCGTCGACCCCGAGAACAACATCCGTAGAGATGTTCGACCAACCAATCAAGATACATAGTGTGGTGAAGATGGCAGACTCAACCGTCGACTAATATTTGAAATGTTACAGGCTCAACAAGCTTCCATAGCGCAACTCTAAAATTAGAACCGTGCACAGAGTACGGTTGAACCCGAGCCCTCACTAGAAGTTGTTCACAGGGTCGTACCAGTACCGAAGAGTTCAAACGTGAATGAATCGGGGATTGACCCCACCATTATGAAAATGCTCGAAGAGCTTACAAAGCGTATTGAATTGGGAGAGAAGAAGATTGAGTAAAATGACAAAAAGGTAGAAACGTATAACTCCCGAGTTGATCAAATTCCGAGGGCACCACCGATTCTGAAGGGTTTGGATTCGAAGAAGTTCGTGCAAAAGCCTTTCCCCCAAAGTGCGGCTCCTAAGCCCATTCCGAAGAAATTCCACATGCCAAAAATTCTCAAATATAATGGAACCACTGACCCCAATGAGCATGTCACTTCTTACACATGCGCCATAAAGGGGAACGACTTAGAGGATGTTGAGATTGAGTTCGTTCTGCTGAAGACATTTGGAGAAACTTTATCGAAAGGGCTGATGATATGGTGCCACAATTTGTCGCCCAATTCCATTGATTCCTTCGCCATGCTCACAGATTCCTTCGTCAAAGCAAACGCCGGAGCCATAAAGATCGAGACTAGGAAGTCGAACCTCTTCAAAGTGAAGCAGAAAGACAACGAAATGCTCATAGAGTTCGTATCTCGGTACCAGATGGAATATATGAACCTAACCCCGATCGCAGATAATTGGACCGTCCAAGCTTTTACTCAAAGTCTGAACGTACGAAGTTCGGTGGCCTCACGACAGTTAAAATAAAATTTAATCGAATATCCAGTTGTGACTTGGGTCGATGTGCATAATCGGTACCAGTCAAAATCAGGGTCGAGGATGATCAGTTAAGAGCCCCTTCCAGTTCCGTTTATCCAAATAGGCCCCTCGGTAGAATTCAAAGGGACATCGATAGAGAACCACGATCGAACGGAGATCGGTATCAACCATACGATGGAGATCAGAGAAACAACGGTCCTAGATGCAACCCCGTTCAAAGTGATCAAAGAAATGATCGAGGGCAGAACTCCCGAGGGCTCATGAGTAAGAGTGGTTTTGATAGCAATGTCGATCCCACAGAAGCACCATGACTATCAGAATACAACTTCAGCGTTGATGCATCAGCTATTGTATCGGTCATTGGGTGGATCAAAGATACCAGATGACCTCGACCCCTACAGATCAATCTGACCCAGAGGAATCCTAGTCAAATATGCAAATACCATGGCACTCATGGTCATAGAGAGAAGGACTGTAGACAACTAAGGGAGGAGGTAGCCCGTTTGCATCACCGTCGAGAATTCTTGAGCGACCGAGCTAAGTCCACTTCAGAGACAGGGATGCTAACATGAAGAACCACAACATGTGATTCACTTGATCGTTGGTGGGGTCTATATTCCACAGGGACCCGTATTCAAGCGCACCAAGGTGTCAATCACGAGGGGAAGGCGAACTTGAGACTTTGTGCCAGAAGGGACCTTGTCTTTCAATGACGAGGATGCAGAGGGGATCTCATAACCCCACAACGACGCACTAGTAATATCTTTTCTTATGAATAAAATTCAAGTTAAATTTGTTTTGATTGATCCGGGAAGCTCGGCCAACATTTTTCGATCAAGGGTCGTGGAACAACTCGGCCTACAATATCAAATTGTGCCTACAGCTCGGGTTTTTAACGACTTCATTATGGCGAGTGAAACTACCAAAGGTGAAACTATCTTGACAATAAACATAGCCGGGATCGTTGAAGAAACAAAGTTCCATGTGATCGAGGGTGACATAAGATACAACGGCCTACTCGGAAGGCCTTGGATTCATAACACGAGGGCAGTACCCTCAACCCTTCACCAAGTTCTGAAGTTCCCGACAACGGAGGGAGTAAAAATGGTGTACGGGGAACAACATGCCGCCAAAGAGATGTTTGCAGTCAATAAAGTGATACCGGTATCGGCACTCTCATCAGCGAAGGTATCAGATTCGAAGGGAAAGTAGGAGGCTAAATAGCAACCACAGACACCGGCCTCGACCCAATTGTAGGAGCAAGGGATCAACGAGGATGACGACTACTAGATCCCTTGATCCTTCATAATTTCTGATGACTCCAACGCCACCAAGTCAACGGTCGAAGAGCTGGAACAAGTCACATTGATTGACCATCAGCCCGAACGAAAGGTATACCTAGGCACGGGGCTAACCCCCGAGCTCAGGAGCAAACTTATTCATTTCCTTAAAGCTAACATGGATTATTTTACCTGGTCACAACTCGATATGACAGGGATCCCACCAGAAATCACTACCCATCGACTAAGCCTGGACCCAAAGTTCCGTCCAGTAAAGCAAAAAAAAAATAGCCCCAGTCCGAGGTTAAGCATGCATTCATCAAGATCGAGGTAACCAAACTTCTCAAAATAGGGTCCATTCGGGAAGTAAAATATCCTGAATGGTTAGAAAACGTAATGGTAGTCCCTAAAAAGGGAAATAAACTTAGAATGTGCGTAGACTCTAAGGACTTAAACAAAGCATGCCCTAAGGATTCTTTTTCTTTATCGAATATCGATCACATGATCGATGCCACGGCCATTCACGAGATTCTCAGTTTTCTCGATGCCTACTCCGGGTACGACCAAATACAGATGAACCCGGAGGATCAGGAAAAGACTTTGTTTATCACTAAATATGGCACCTATTGGTATAGCGTAATGTCGTTTGAACTAAAAAGTATTGGTGCAACTTATCAACGCCTAGTAAATCGAATGTTCGGAGTACAAATAGAAAAATCAATGGAAGTTTATATTAATGACATGTTATTTAAGTCCCTGCGAGCAGAGGACCGTTTGAAATATTTGCAGGAGACTTTCAATATACTAAGAAAGTACAACATGAAGCTCAACCTGGAGAAGTGTGTGTTCGGGGTCGGCTCAGGCAAGTTCCTCGGCTTCATGGTATCAAATCAGGGAATCTAGATCAACCTCGATAAAATCAAAGCCATCAAGGATATCACAGTCGTAGATAATGTCAAGTCCGTCAAAAGGTTGATGGGGCACATAGACGCCCTAGAATGATTCATTTCGAGGTCCTTAGATAGGAGTCACTAATTCTTCTCACTACTTAAGAAGAAAAGTAGCTTTGCATGGACATCAGAATGCCAACAGATTTAGAGGAACTAAAGCGATACTTATCAAGTCTGCCACTGCTTCGCACTCCGAAAGCGGACAAGCAACTCTACTTATACTTGGCAGTCTAGCGGTAAGTGGGGTCCTAGTTCGAGAAGAACAAGGTACGTAATTCCCTGTTTACTATGTTAGTCGGACCTTAGGTGAGGACGAGACGAGATACCCACACTTACAAAAATTAGCGCTTGCTTTAATAAGTGCCTATAGGAAATTAAAACCGTATTTCCAATGTCATCCAATATGTGTTGTAACTACCTATGCCCTTCACAATATTTTACACCAACTCGAACTTTCGAGTCAATAGGCCAAATGGTCCATCAAGATCAGTGGATACGATATTGAGTATCGACCCAGAACGGCCATCAAGTCTCAAATATTGGCAGATTTTGTGGCCGACTTCATGCTAGCTCTCGTACCCGAGGTCGAAAAGGAACTATTATTAAAATCGGGTACATCATCGGGGGTGAGGACCCTCTCATGGACGGTGCTTCTAACGTGAAAGGGTTCGGGTTGGTATCATTTTAAAGCCACCCACGGGTAATATAATTAGGCAATCTATCAAAACTTCAAAATTAACTAACAATGAGGCCAAGTATGAGGCCATGATTGCAGGTCTCGAGTTGGCTAAAAGCTTGGGAGCAGAGGTCATCGAGGCCAAATGTGATTCCCTACTCGTGGTAAACCAAGTCAATAGAACTTTCGAAGTCCGAGAAGACCGAATGGTGAGGTACTTGGACAAGATACATGTAACTTTACATCGATTTAAAGAGTGGGCCTTATATCATTTACCTAGAGAACAGAACAACGAGGTCGATTCCCTTGCAAACTTGGGGTCATTGGTTGAAGATGACGAACTTAACTCAAGGACTATCATGCAACTCTCGAGATCAGTGTTCGTAGAAGGCTACGCTGAAATAAACTCTACAAGCCTGACTTGGGATTGGAGAAACAAGTACATAGAATACCTAAAGAACGGGAAGCTCCCCTTAGATCCAAATGAGTCAAAAACTCTACACACAAAGGCAACACAGTTCACTTTGTCTGAGGATGGAATGCTGTTTAGAAGGATTTTCGGTGGACCATTGGCGATATGTTTGGGAGCGAGAGATACCGACTATGTCCTACGGGAGATTCACAAAGGCACTTGTGAAATCATTCTGGTGGAAAATCATTATTTCACAAAGTTATCAGAGCAGGGTACTACGGGGTCGATATGGAAAATGATACAAAGAGTTCGTTCGAGAGTGCGACAAATGTCAAAGGTATGCGCCAATGATTCACCAGCTCGGGGAGTAGCTCCACTTAGTCCTATCCCCATGGTCGTTCATGAAATGGGTAATGAACATCGTCGGCCCTCTCCCATCGGCCCCAGGTAAAGCTCAGTTTATTTTATTTATGACTGATTATTTTTCTAAGTGGGTTGAAGCACAAGCTTTCAAGAAAGTCAGAGAAAAATAAGTCATATACTTCATTTGGGACCACATTACATGTCGTTTTTGGATGTCTGCCGAGATTGTGTGTTATGATGGAAAGAAATTCATCGGCAACAAGTGACTAAATTTCTCGAGGATCACAAGATTAAAAGGATTTTATCAATACCATATCATCCCAGCGGAACAGACAAGCCGAATCAACCAACAAAACCATTAATCAAAATATTAAGAAAAGATTGACCGATGCTAAGGGAAAATGGAAAGAGATATTGCCCGAGGTTCTTTGGGCGTACCGCATGACGTCAAATCCAGTACGGGGGCAACACCGTTCTCTTTGGTCTATGGTGCCGAAGCTCTTATCCTGGTCGAGGTCAGGGAACCTAGCCTCAAGTTTTGATATGCAACAGAAGAATCGAATCACGAGGCCATGAATACAAGCATAGAATTGTTGGACGAAAGACGTGAGGCCGCCCTCGCTCAACTGGTCGCACAAAATAGTGGATCGAAAGTTACTACAAACGAAGAGCTAATCTTCGACATTTTAAAATCGGGGACTTGGTGCTGAGAAAAGTCACCCTCAACACTCGAAATCCAAATGAAGGAAAACTGGGTACAAATTTGGAGGGACCATATCAAGTCCTCGACATCATCGGAAAAGGATCCTACAAGCTCGCCACGATGAACGGCGAGCAATTACCAAACATTTGGAACATGTTGCTCCTAAAACGATATTATTGCTAAGGTATGATTCTTCCATTGTCATTTATATTTGAAACTAACCATTGTAGGTGTTCGATCAGGAACGGCGATGGATTCTTCAGCACGTAGTCTTTAGGTCTGAAAGCACGCGTTGCACTCTTTTTTCCTTAGATCGGTTTTTGTCCCAAATGGGTTTTTCCGATGAGGTTTTTAACGAGGCAACCATTGATCGTGCTAACTTAGAGCAATTCAACAATATCCGAGGCTTCTTTACAATCAACCTCGAATACTGGGGGCATCACCCTCGAATGTCAACTTTGCTGCAAGAAAATTACTTCTTGACAACGGGGTCTCAATATGTAAATTTTGTAAGGGTCAAATGGTTGAATGAACCGTGGCCATATGGGTTGCTCGAGCCCTGACATCAAACATGTACGCTGCCTCGTATCAACTCAGTTGTCCTCGATACCTAGAGAAAGATTTATGATAAAGCACTGAGGCCTACACAAATAGAAAAAAAGGAATTAGGCAAGAAGAGAAAAAATACAAGTATAGAAACTGGTATCGGCAAAGGGAGTTAGAGCTTACCCGATCCAAGGCCTATTGGGCCTCATTAAAGGAACACGGTGTTCCCACCTCGTCCATCAGAGCTTGGTCCTCCTCTGTGACCAGGCTCCGAAGGTAACTAGCGACCCCTACGGGGGCGGCAAAAACTCATGTGTCCTCCGGGATCGAGATTATGATTGTTCATTTGCACAAAGATTGATACTAGGGGCCGGAAGCTGGTTGGTTAATCTGAGGCTCAAGGAAGTTTTGCCCGAGCTCTTCCTCGGTATCTCTAAGTCACTCAGGCCAGCAGTGTCATCGACCCCAGGAAAATAACCGTGGAAAGGGTCCTCCCTCCGTGGGATCCTTCTGCATAAGGAGTCTTCATGGACCGATCCTCCCGAATTATTTCCTCGAAAAATGAAGGAAGTGACAAGGAGTCTCCGATTTCTATTGCGCCAAGTGTGTCTCTTGAGGCTTTCTCTCCATCTCGAGGAGCCTCGTGACCGGCCTCCACAACTATTTTCTCCGCCTTCTCACCCCGAGGTGAGGCACCTTTGTCTCCATTTAGCTTAGGGACTCCAACTGAATCCCTCTCTTGGACCCCAACAGTTCGAGGCAAAATATTTCCAGCTTCGACCAATCTGGTGGACTTTTGACCATTAGTATTATCTCGTGCTCGAGCCACCAGAATGGAGTCGTCCTCCTTTTTTTTCCTCTTCCTCACTTAAGAGTTGGCTGACTCCACAGACAGAGGAATGACGTTCTTTTTTGTTTTACGATCCACTCTCTTCTTAGGCTCTGTCTCCTCGGAGGTCGATGTCCTTTTCCTCTTGTTCTCCTTTGGCAGCTTCGGGATAGGGAGTGAAGTTTCTTCTTCACCGGATGGGGGCCTCATGACTGCATCTTTTTTGAGACCTGGAGAAGAAGAAACTAAGTAAGCTCGGAGGGATGCTTTAACCAAACCATTATATACAAAAATAAGGCTTACCATGGTTCTTGGCTTCCCACCAGCCCTTCGATAAATCGTGCCACACGTGTTCAACATATGTCGACATCGAGACCAGGCTCCTGACCCAGCTCTGGAGATGGGGAACCGCACCCGACATCAAGGCAACAACTACACCAAAAAAGAACGTCGGTAAGAGAAGTTGAAGATGTGAAATTAGCAAGCAGAAACTAATAATGGAATCATACTTACGTTTCATATTCCATCTTTTGGGAAATGGCATGCTCTCAGCCAGAATCAGGTTTGAGGTCCTCACTCGGACAAATCGACCCTCAAACCCCGGTCTCTATCCTCGTGTATGCTTGAGATAAAAGTCTTGGTGGCCCGGCATTTGAGTTTAATCAACCCACCTCGGTAGAGTCGGGGGCTATATAATCGGAGCAATATTACAATCCTCCAAAAGGAGGGGTGGATTTGTCCGGGGGTTGCTTGGTACTTTCGGCAGAAGTCCACGATGACTGGATCAAGGGGACCCAACGTGAAAGGATAAGTGTAAACACTCAAGAACCCTTCCACGTGGGTAGTGATGTCTTCTTCAAGGGCCGGTATCACCACTTTTTTTTTTGCAGTTACAGTCTTTCTTCACTTGTTTGAGCAAATTATCAGATATCGAGCATATGTATCTCGATACCGGCTCGCATCGACCGGGGACCGATGAGGTTTTCTTGATCTTGCAGTCGAAACTAATAATGCACCCCCGGGAACAAGCTCCTCAGGGCGTGGCTCCGCCGTTGTTTTATCGCCGGCCGACTGAGATGAAGAGGCAGTTTCTTTTTGTGGAACTGTTTTAGATATTTTCGCCATTAGGTTTTAAGGGAAAAGAAGAATGTTGATGATAATATTTGGTGTTTTAGAGGGGATCAACAATGGAATTTAAATATGTGAAGATGAAAAACTTGAAGGATGCAGAGAGCTGTGAAGATTTGAGCAGAAGATATTGAAAGTAAAGTTTGAAGAATGAAAAAGGGACCTATTTATGGGTTTCACGGTGACGGTTCAAAGCTGCTTGTGGCCGACCGTCAGCTGACACACACTAAATACCCGGGGAACTGTACCGACGGGACGTTTCGGTCACCTCTGTCGCTTACGTCACGGTGATGATGTCATCGGGGTAAAGATCGAAGACTCTATTTGTTTCTTGTCATTACACTCCAAAAAATGAGGTGACTATCTGTATACGGTCAAAACCAGGTGTTTAACCAAAGAATTGGATTCTTAGTCAAAGCTATTTTAAGAAGTACTCGGGCTTCTGATAACCAAAGAGATTAGCTAATAATAGGATTTAGACTTGTAAATAAGAAAGCAATAAGATAGCATAAAAGTAAGCATAAAAGTAAGTATATTTCAGTAGTGGTTCGAACGCGTGTCTACAAGTGAGGTTTTACTCCCTTTTATAGGAAATTTCTTAACATAACGTCTACTCTTCTTAATGATTGAGCATTAATGACTAATAATATCATTAATGTAACGTTACAATTGGTAATCGCAACTGTTGCGTGAAGATTATGTAACATTTAGCTCATTGATTGAAGACCTTTGAATCTGCCCTTTATTCTGCCTTAGTTCATTTTGATCGTGTCTCTTCAACTCCTTAATTAGACTGGAGCTTCCGCTTCTAATTATCTCGTGGGTGTTTTATCCCGTACCTCTTTGTTCCATACCTCTTTCTAAACTTTCATCCAGCTGTCGCTCTTCCATTGCTCCACGTATATTGCTTTGCCATCCAAGATATTACACGTGTAATGTATATTTCTTACCAATATATATAGTCCCCCCATTTACCATTTATTTATCACTTGAATATTTGGTAAGTGGATACTCATTTATGGCGGGAATTTTTTGCCGCCGTTTTACTCGTACCATTGCATCTATCTCTGAACGTACGCGTCGCTTGTCACTTCTATTAAATGCACGTGCCACGTGGTGATTCCGGATTGGTTCTGCAATTCATCAGTGCACTTTAGGGCTTTTTGCGGCTGCATCAGTCACGAAGTGACAGTTTTAATAATGACTTTCACATCAGTATCTTTCCATTTTTTTACGGTTGCCTTCGTGTATAAATACCCATTTTTGCCTTTGCTTCTACGAAAAACTTCTAACTTTCTTTTGCTGCTTGCAAGTCCTTCTTTCATGCAAATATGTCTTCTTTAAACCAAGACCCCAAAAAAGTAATAATAGTCGATGAACTATCTCCTTCTTCGGCTCCGATCTGGAGTAGGAGGGGCGGTAGATTAAGGAGTTTGGGCTCAACACCTTCTAGAGGGTCTTCTTCTTGTCAACGTAACATTACTCCTCCATTNGGCTCAACACCTTCTAGAGGGTCTTCTTCTTCTCAACGTAACATTACTCCCCCACCAACTTCTAGGGTTATTGTTACTCCATCTTATTCTAGGGCTAGAGCTTCTAGATCTTCTTCTAAGAGTAGAGAGTCTAGTGAACCACTTCGTGAACCAAAGGTAGATGAGATTGTACCCGCTGAATTTTCTTTCGTAAATGACAGTGAAGCCATAAGAAAACAACTTTCTTCCATGACGTCTCATGATCGCGCTGATCTTTACCCTACTCAAATTACTGAGGGTTTGATTTCTCTTGTGCACAGAGACTGTTATTGGAAATTTGATTTTCGGTCTTGGTCCCCAATGAAAATCAAAGGATAACTTCTTACAAAGCATGCTATTCTTTTGTATATACCTACCCTTTTACTTTGGGTTTCAGGCCTTCCATTGACCCTGTCATTATAGAGTTTTTTCGATTTTTTAATGTGTGTTTGAGACAAATCGGTCCTATCGTCTAGAGGGCAGTAGCATGCCTCAGATATTTGGCTAACTTAACTTCACTTACTTTTACCTTTTATCATCTTATTCACCTTTACTCTCCCAAGTTATTCCGCCAAGGAATCTTTACTCTTGTGGCTAAGAGTAAGAGAGTTTTAGTCAATCCTGATGATGACAAAGATAGAGGTTGGTATGCCAAGTTTGTTGCTGCCCTACAGGTGGACTAGTAGGTGAAGAAAATTTACCTTTCCCTGAGAAGTGGAACTTTGCGCATAAGTTTTTGTTTACTCACTTATTTCCTTATTCTTGATAGATGTTCATGACCGTGACTGTTGTTGTCTTTTTTCAGCAACCATGGGAATCGTCGAGGAGATTTCTGGTTTTCGTGGTTGGGTAGAAAAATTGTTGTTGATCGCTCCAATAGAAGAACGTTCTTGGAAATACCTTTCTGCAAGGTTTGGTTGGAAAGTAAAAAACCCATGATAGGTTGTTTTTTTACGTTTCCCTTTTCTCTCTTTTTTGAACTTCTCTAATCCCTTTTGTTTGTTAGGGTTTCCCGCCCGTGGTGTCATCGCTGCTTCGAAGCTCTCTTTGGCCAAGGCTCAAGAAATTCTTCTTCGTCAAAAAAGAAAGTGGATAGGACTCAAACATTAGAAGATGAGGAGGAGCAGGAGGAAGGCTCGTTGGTTCGTAGGCCACGAGCAAGAAGAAGAGTCATGTCTGATGATGAATCTGCTCCCCTTACTGGTCCATCTTCCGTGCCTGAGCCCGATCATTCTACCCCTGTATACTTTGAGGAAGAAACTCCTTATGCGGACACTGAGTTAGTTGAGCAATTGTTCCATCAAGGTTTTGGCTCAATTTAAGAGGAGACGCCTCTTTCCATCTTTCCTCCTTCTGCTCTAGTGGAACTTTAGTCTGCCGTGCATGTTGCTGTTTCTGCTTCCCCGTCTGTGCCACCTGTGGCTCCTTCATATACACCTACTACCGTGCCTTCTATTATTGAAGTAGGGTCTTCTAGCAATGGGGAGATGAGGCGAATTATGATCGAGGTTCTTGCGGAAGGTAGCCTCTTAAAGAAATCAGGCCAGGCGGATGTGTGGTTGAAGCCTTTGATTGGCCAGGTTGAAAAGTCAAAATTGGAACGTCATAGCTCCTTAACATGGATGAATGAGATTGTACACTCATCTTTGAAGGTAACCTTCATGTTATTTCTTCTTAACACTAGCCTTTGCCGTATCTAATTTTCCTTTTTTGTGTGTAGATCAATCTCATTGGTACAGAGTTGATGAAAAGGATCGTACATACAGAGCAATTAATGAATGACCACCATACCGAGGCTGATAACTAGAAGGAATAATTTGAGAGCCTTCAACTTGATATGGAAGCAGTAGAAGAGGAAAAATGCACCTTAGAGCAGTAGGTTAGAGTGATAGCAGCAGAATTAGCCATTGAGAAGGCTTTGTCGAATCAAGCAGGCAAGGATAAGAACATCTTGGAATCCTCATTTGCAGAACAGCTTTCCCGTGCTTCTGAAGAAATAAGAAGCTTGAAGGATTTGCTAAACCAGAAGGAGGTTTATGCTGGTGAACTTGTGCAATCACTTACCCAGACCCAAGAGGACCTCCGTGAATCTTCAAGCAAGATTCAGTTTCTGGAAAGATCTCTTGCCCCTTTACAGGCTTCTTATGATGCTATCGTCGTTTAAAGAGATGAGCTGAGAGCCGATATTGAACAATGGGAGAAAGATTACGAGGCTCTTGAGGATAAGGCAGCTGTTGATGTGAGTTGGGCTTATTTGAATGCCCGACTTGGCACATTGACGGAAATGGGCCAAGGAAATTTTGACTTAGAAGTTGAAATTGCCAAGACTAAGGAGACGATTGAAAAGTCTCGAAAAAGTCAAAAATTTTCATCACCTGAAGTTGAAGTTCCAATGGGTGATGATATCGTGCCTGATGAAGATATTGCCCAAGCCTCTCCATCTCAAGCTGCTTCTCCTGCTAATGAAGATCATCCTCCTAGTGCCTAGTGAAAGTGTTTATCAACCCTTATTTTTTTTTTTGGAACAATTGGTGGTTACCCTCGGTCCCATTTGGGGGTGAAGTTTGGTTTAGTAAGTCCCCAATGACAACTTAGGGGCAACTTTGTACAAACTCTTTTGGTTTAAACTAAGTTAATACTTAGTTTTTACCATTATATAATATTAATATTTATATTTCTTAGCATGACTTGTGTTTTTTTGAGTTTTTGTTTTACTTTTAAGTGTTTGCATGCTTTACGTTCGGGTTTTTGTTTTACCCCTTTGGTATTTAATTTTGCATTTAAAAACTGCTTCAGTATTTCGTGTCTTTTTAAAATAAGCACGATTTATAAAAGAGGTCCCTTTTATGAACGACATTTAATGAAGAAGACGTCTCAACTTCATAATAAACATACAAAAGAGAGATAGGAATTCATATGGTTTTTCCGAATAATGTTTTGCAGAGAGTCTTTATATTATTCGAACTTTCGGAACATTTTACATGTGTTTGAGCATCGTCTATGACTCTTTCGTAACTGTTTTCTCTTACAACAGGTTTTGAATAAACACGGGGGTATGAATTTCTTCCCGTAACTAAATTCTGCCTTTAACCTAAACATTCATTTGTATTCACGAGTGTGTTCTTTGTAGGTTTCTGAATCAGGCTTTGTGTTTTTGTCTTTGGCTCTTTGATTCTGCTCATAACTTTTGACTTGTTGGAAAAACTGGATCTTCAGGCTTGAACTTTGACTCTTTTGATAGTCTTCTTTGCCTCTTTTCATACTGTATAGTCCCCCAGGTTTTTGAGCTTTGAAGAATGAAATATCGAGCACTTGAGTATTCCTTTCTTGTGGTTCTTTTCCTGAAAAGGGAAACATACATGACTCGAAGGTGTATAGTTTAGATGATGACTGCTTAACCCTTTAAAACGTCCATCAGAAAGTTGTAGCCCTAGACCGGGAATTCAGTATTTCCTCGTGTCTATTCAGGTCTAATATCATCATCTTGTTATAGGTTAGACTTTTGCCTATCATCTAAAATGGTTAGTATAATTTTAACCGTACTAAATAAAATTGAACGTAATGATACCCGATCGTGGGTATTCCTTCTCCTTAGAAGTAATATTTCTTCAAGTGAACAACGTTCCAACTTGTTGGTAAAATTCTGCCATCCATGGTTTCCAGCTCATAAGCTCCTTTTCCAGCAATGCCACGCACTTAGTAGGGTCCTTCCCAATTTGGATTTAATTTTCCTGCTCCATCCTCCTTTGTTGATTGAAAAACCTTCTTAAGGTCAAAGTCCCCAATTTTGAAGTATCTGAGGTGAGCTTTTTTGTTATAATATCGCTCTATGATTTGCTTTTGAGTTGCCATGCGTATTAAAGCAGCTTCTCTCCTTTGCTTGAGTAAATCCAGATTTGTTCTCAACTCGTCATTGTTTGTTTCTTCTGTTGCTATTGTGAATCTCATGCTCGGTTCACTAATTTCCACTGGTATTAGAGCTTCTGAGCCGTAAACAAGCACGAATGGGATTTCTCCCGTGGCTATTTTTGCAGTAGTTCTATAAGCCCATAATACTGCCGGTAGTTCTTCAGGCCAATTTCCCTTAGCTTTTTCCAATCGTTTCTTCAGATTGTTAACAATAATTTTATTTGTTGACTCAGCTTGCCCGTTAGCCACAGGATGATATGGTGAAGAAGTGATTCGTTTGATTTGCTACCTCTGGAAGAATTCTGTGATTTGAGAGCCTATGAATTGTGGGCCATTGTCACATATAGTTTCCTTTGGTACACCAAAATGGAATATGATGTTTCGCCATATGAAACTTTTCACTTCTTTTTCTCGCACCTTTTAAAAGCATCTTCCTCCACCCATTTTGAGAAATAATCTGTTAATATAAGTAAAAATCATACCTTTCCTCTGGCTGGGGGTAGAGGTCCTACTATATCCATTCCCCATTTCATAAATGGCCAAGGTGATACAACCGGGTGTAGTAACTCTGTGGGCCAATGCATATTGTTAGCATATCGCTGACATTTATCACATTTATCTATGAAATTTTTAGCGTCTTCTTCCATCTTAGGTCAATAGTACCCTACTCTGATTAGGGTTTTGACTAAGGATCTTGCACCTGCGTGGTTCCCACAATGTCCTTCGTGTACTTCTTTCATCACGTACTCAGTTTGGTTTGGTCCAAGGCATCTTGCTTGGGGACCTCCAAACATTTTGTGATACAGAGTGCCACGGACTAGGCAGTACCGTGCAGTTTTTCGGCAAAGTGCTTGAGCTTCTTTCTTATCTTCAGGCACGGTACCATTCTGCAAAAAATTTACAATTTCGTTTCTCCAATCCAAGGTTAGATTATTAAATGTTACCTCATTCTTGTCCTGGTCAATTGCTGAATGAAATAATTGTATCACAATAGCATTGTCTTTATTCGTTACATCGATAACTGCTGCAAGATTAGCTAACGCATCCGCTTCTGCGTTTTCCTCTCTAGGTACTTGCCCAATCTTCCATGACTGGAATTGCTTCACCAGGGCTCGTGGCTTTTCCAGATACTGTTGCATTCGAGTCTTTCTAGCAGTATAAGTCCCCTGCATCTGGTTTACCACTATTTGAGAGTCACTTTTGATAAGGATTTGCTCAATTGAGAGTTGTCGTGCTAATTCGAGTCCTGCAATGACAGCTTCATACTCTGCTTCATTGTTAGTAATGGGATAACATTTAATAGCTTGCCTTATCTTTTCACCCGAAGGTGGTATTAAAAAAATTCCCAACCCGGCTCCTTTGATATTAGAAGAGCCGTCGGTGAATAGAGTCCATATTCCTGGATTAGATCCGGTAAAGATTTGTAACTCTTTTTCTACTTCTGGAATTAAGCTAGTGTTAAAATANGTAAGGACTTAATTATATAGTAGATAGGAGATTGCTTACCTTTGTCCTCCCTTACCAGGACTGCACTTACGGCTATTTCTGCCACAACAAGATAAATGTATAACCTTTCCCCCTTCCTTTGGTTTAGACAGTAGTGAGGGATTCGATAGATAAGCCTTCAAGTCTTTAAGAGCTTTTTGACATTCTTCAATCTATTCGAACTGATTTTGCTTCTTTAGTACTGAGAAGAATTTGAAACTCTTCTCTGAAGATCTGGAGATGAATCTTCCTAAAGCTGCAATCCTACCTGTTAATCTTTGAACTTCTTTTTTTCTCGTTAGTACATCAGGTATTTCTTCAATAGCTTTAATTTAAGCAGAATTTACTTCAATGCCTCTATTTTATACAAGAAAACCCAAAAATTACCTGATTTGACGCCAAAGGCGCATTTTACTGGATTTAACTTCATGTTATACCTGCGGAGGATCTCGAAAGTAGTTGAGAGATGTTGGAAATGATCTTATTCCTTCGTTGACTTACCAACATGTCATCAATGTACACCTCCATTGTTTTCCCCAGATGTTCCTGGAACATCTTGGTCACTAGCCTTTGATACGTGGATCCAACAGTTTTCAAGCCAAAAGGCATGACTTTGTAACAATAAGTCCCCCTGTTTGTAATAAAGGAGGTTTTTTCCTCTTCTGAGGGGTCCATTTTTATCTGATTGTAACCAAAATATGCATCTAGAAAGCTTAATAATTCATGACCTGTAGTGACATCAATCATTTGATCTATGTGCGGTAATGGAAATGAGTCTTTTGGGCATGCTTTATTCAAATCCGTATAATCTATGCATACTCTCCATTTACCATTCTTTTTAGGTACCACTACGGTATTAGCTAACCAACTAGGATATTTTACCTCATGTATTGAACCTATTTTTAAGAGTTTCTGTACCTCTTCATCGACCATTTGATTCTTGAACGATCCCTGCTTTCTTTTATTTTGCTTGACATGTACGAAGGATGGGTCTTCATTTAGTTTATGAGTCATCACTTCTGTGGGTATACTGTCATATATGAATGGGATCAAGCAAAAAAATCTGCGTTAACTTTTAAATATTCAATTAACTTACCTCTTCTGGTCGGGCTTAGCCTTGCTCCTATGTGGATTTTGTGCTCAGGCTTAAGCTCGAACAGTGGAACAACTTCGAGCTCCTCAGTCGTTGTCTTGATATTTTCATTCTCTTCTTGTTCTTGAATAACATCAGGTCTGGAATCCATGTCTGTATGTCTTGATATGACATCCGTGGTGATTTGATTCACCGTGTCTTTATCATTTTCTTCTGTGTCTGTTTGAGCTGCTCCCTCGTCTTTTGATTCCTCCGCTATTACCTTTTTATTGGAATGCATCACTGAGTTGATGTTTCTTGAAGTCTGCTGATCACCTTGAATTTGCTGGATTCCCCATCTGGAAGGGAATTTGATTACCTGATGCAGGGTGGATAGTACTGCATCTATGATCTCCCCATGATTACATTATAAGCCATATATGTATCTATAACTTGAAATTTCATTTCCTTGACGACGCCTTCTACATAGGTATTAAGCTCAATTTCTCCTTTTTGTTATGACAGTAGAGTTGTCGAATCCGGACAAGGAATGTGCTTTTGGAATTACACGGTTCCCCATTAACATCTCTTCCACAACCCTCAGCAAAATGATATTGACCGAGCTACCTGGATCAATCAATACTCTTTTTATGTTAGTGTCATGTATAAGTAGAGATATTACCAGTGCGTCGTTATGTGGAAGCAGTAATCCATCAGCATCTGAGTCGTCGAATGAGATGTTGTCAGCCTCCAAAGTCTCACGAGTCCGTTTCCCGTAGGTCACTGTGAACTTGGTCATCCTTCTTGCTGAAGTATAAGTTACGCCATTTACCTCCTCTCCTCCATTTATTACATTTGCAGTTCTCTTTGGAGATGGTGGTTTTGGGGGCTCTTGGCTATTCTTCATATATGCCTGTTTACCTTTTTCACTAAACAATTCTGTTAGATAACCTTGTTTTAATAAGTGTTCTACCTCACCTTGCAATAACCTGCTGTCTGATGTCTTGTGCCCATGATCATTGTGAAATTCACACCAGAAGTGTGAGTTCCTTATGTTTGAATTTGATCTCATTTCTTTGGGCCATCGAACTTTATCACCCATGTTTCTTAATACTGTAATTAATTCGGAAGTACTTACATTGAAATTGTAATCTCCAATTCTTGTATTACCTCTATTTTGCTCATCTCGATCCTTTCTGGATCTTGATGATGAGCTCGAATCTTTATTCAACGGTCTGTGATCAGACCATGGGTTTTCAAATTTGGAACGAGCCTCTCGTCCCGAAGGTCCCATGTATGGATCGTACCTGTTTTTTCCAGTTCTCTTTTCTGATTCGGAGCGTCTAAAACTCATCCTGTCTTCTGCTTTTGATTGGGCAATAGTATCTTCCTCAATTCGTAATTTGGTGTTGTACCTGTTATAAACATCGCTCTATGTCGTAGCTGGGAACTCTCTCAAGCTCTCTTTGAGTCTCCTCGTGGCTTCAGAGCTTTTATCGTTCAAATTACTTGCGAAGGGCATATCTGCCCAATTGTCAGGTACTCTTGGTAGAAGCATCCTTTCACGTTGAAACCTGTCTATGAATTCATGAAGCAACTCCGTATCTCCCTGTTTTATTTTGAATATGTCTTCCATTCTATTTTCCAATTTTTGTGCACCGGAATATGCTTTTATAAACAAATCTGCAAGCTCAGCAAAAGCATCAACAGAATTTTCGGGCAACAGAGAATACCATGTTAATGCTCCTTTGGTGAGTGTCTCTTGAAACTTTTTGACCAACACAGATTCAATTTCTTGCTTAGGCAGGTCGTTGCCTTTTACTCCTGTGGTGAAAGCAGTAACATGATCACATGGATCAGTTGTCCCATCGTACTTTGGTACGTCAGGCATTTTGAATTTCTTGGGAATCGGTAAAGGTGCTGCACTTGGCTTCCAGGGTTGTTGAGAGTATTTATCAATATCAATACCCTTGATGACAGGTGGTACTCCAAGAATTTGCTCGATGCGATCGTTTTGTTCCTTCACCTGTTTCTGCAAGGTTAGTATTAAAGATTGTAAATCTGAATTGTTAGACACACCTGGTCTTCCTCCAAGTGATTCATTTAGAGTGCCTCTACTTCCTGAATTTGCTAGTCCAGATTGTGAATTTTCTATAGTCGCGGTGTTGTTTGGAGGAGGCATGGGCGACACAGTTGGTAGCCCCCTCATAAAAGCTTGAAGAGGTTCACTCACATATTCACCAACCAACTGCTTCACAGGGTCTTGTTCTCCTTTTTGCTCGTTTCCAATTTGATCATTGTTGCGAGTTGTAGATCTTTCTGGGGAGTATTCCCTTGAACCTTGTAGAGATCCCTGAGGCGATGGAACTGGGGTTCCAGTTGTTTGTTGGTTGTTGTCGTTGGTATTCTACATGATTCGATAAGGTTATTCGCAAAAAAACAAAGATTATCAGATTTCCGGTAACGGAACCAATTTGTTTAACCAAAGAATTGGATTCTTAGTCAAAGCTATTTTAAGAAGTACTCGGGCTTCTGATAACCAAAGATATTAGCTAATAATAGGATTTAAATTTGTAAATAAGAAAGCAATAAGATAGCATAGAAGTAAGTATATTTCAGTAGTGGTTTGAACGTGTGTCTACAAGTGAGGTTTTACTCCCTTTTATAGGGAATTTCTTAACATAACGTCTACTCTTCTTAATGATTGAGCATTAATGACTAATACTATCATTAACGTAACGTTACAATTGGTAATCGTAACTGTTGCGTGAAGATTATGTAATGTTTAACTCATTGATTGAGGACCTTTGAATCTGTCCTTTATTTTGCCTTAGTTCATTCTGACCGTGTCTCTTCAACTCCTCAATTAGACTGGAGTTTCCGCTTCTAATTATCCCGTAGGTGTTTTACCCCGTACCTCTTTGTTCCGTACCTCTTTCTAAACTTTCATCCAGCTGTCGCTCTTCCATTGCTCCACGTATATTGCTTTGTCATCCAAGATATTACACGTGTAATGTCTATTTTTTACCAATACACCAGGCTCACCCGATTTTGTTGATTAACCGAAACCAGGATGGTGGGCCGAGGATCACCCCGTATTATATCAGACCGAGACATGTAGGTGAGGTACCGAGCTCGGGATTCAAAGTACCAATCGAGGTTGAAACCAGTAATGATCGAGACCAAACATGATAAACATCGAGCAAGACCGAAGATAGCATACTAACGAAAATTCGAGATATCCGTGACCGGTCGAGGATCGTGGCGGAAATCTCGGAACGGATTAAATCAAGAACGATTATTTAGCTAATCATGAAATTGCTTTCTGTAATTAGAATTGTATCATAAGTAGAATTTCTTTACTATATAAAGGGGGTTCTAATAATTTGTAATCATCTAACTCTCGCATAACAAAGCAATACAATACTCTTTTCTCTCTTAAATTCTCTTGTTCTTCAGTTCAATTCTTTTTTCTTAACTATATTCTCAGCCGGTTCGAGGACGATCTAGCTCGAGGGCCAAATTATATTTCTATATTGGTTTACTTTATTTTACTGTCAATTTCTAGCATTAATCGTCATATTTATCAATTTGTGCTAGGTGAAATCACATATCCTTAAAACCACTTATAAATTTAATTGTTATCCGATTTTAAGGGTAAATAATTTGCTTCGAAGCAAAAAATTATACTAAGATGATGACTTCTCTTACAATCATCGGTCTTCACCCATTTAGATCCATGGCATGTTATTTTCTCTCGTTTTTTCTTACTCTTGATCCTCTAGATATTTCTTTGTCCATGACGCTCGAGAGTCGGCTTTTTGAGGTTATATTTTATTTGAAAGCAATATCCTTAAAAGCTAGTGTGTAGTAATTAATAAAACACAATGGTTAAGAAATGACATCTTGCAAAAATACGGGGTAATATTGTGTACGATCGATCTTTGTAATCTAATATTTTTTAAGATCCCGCGCATAGCGATAGTTTAGTATACCAGACTGTTTTTTTACTATGGTTAAGAAATGAAGCTTTAAAGTCAAACCGGAGATCGAGGACGTTCCAAATATTCTCATGCATGGATATTACATATTTGCTCGTACATGCATGACATAATTTTATAATTAATGAACTTTACCTACTACTATAATATTAAAGATATAAATTATTTTTTGTCATATTAAAATAACTGAAATAGTGTGAATGGCTCAAAAGTACAAAAATGACTGGAAGATCATATTTCTGGTTGAAAAGATTGCGACGACACAAAACTTTAAATAATGTGTCAATTTTTTTGACAACCCATACTTCATACTTCATAAAACAAACAAAAGGAAACTAAAAACATTTCAATGAAACTAAAAAAAAAAAATTAAACAACAACTACATAGCCCCGAAAATTTGACCTTACGATTTTCTTTTATTTTCAAGCTATTCACACACACTTCATTTACTTTAATATGACACAAGTATAAGAACCCGCGTGATGCGCGGATAATTTGACAAAATATTAAACCTATATAATTATGATCTAATATATCATATTAACTTAATAAATATTAGTTATTTTATTATTTAATATAGTATGCAGAAGTATAACTCAATCCATACAAAATTAAAGGATACACATCATATAGTAACCAAATAAATTGTTTGATTCTTTTTATTTTTATTATTAAATTAGCAAGTATTTAGTACTATTGATAATTTTCTTTGAGTGTTATTTATTTATCTTTTATTTTTTAATTAATTCAAACTATAAATATCATAAATTATCTCTACCCCTCTTTTCGTACATTCCTTTATGCTTTAATACTTACTTGATTAGTTTTCAAATTTTGTAATTTATCAAAAATTTAAATACTGTAATATTGTTTTACTGAATAATTATTTTGAATTCATTAAAAGTATAAAGAGATAAACATATATATATATATATATATATATATCTTATGTATAATATCCTAATAGTATCTTTATATTTTTGTATTTTTCATTTGTATTGAAAGTTTCTTAATTTTTTTTATTTTTGTTTTTTTATTTTAAAATAATTTTAAAACCTCAGCTTGAAACTACTCCCCAATTTAAATGGGTAGTTTTTTTTTCTTTTTTGTTATACATCTTTTCATTTTTTTTAATAGCTAATTTTATTTTTTATTTGAAAATATTTGTAAAAGTTCAACTTAAAACTACTCCCCAATTTGAATGGGTATTATTGGTACTCAAATTTTTTCCTATATTATTTTTAAAATACGTATATATTTCAAAATAATGCATGAGCATCAATTAGTTTTTTTTCATAATTTTCTATAATTTTAAAGAATTTTAAATTTATTTATTCTATCATTTTATTATCTAAATAATTACTAATTGCATCAAAAATGATTTTATAATAATTTTTATTGCTTAATTTTTATCATTTATATTTATATTAAGCTTCAATTATTCTATGCATAATAGTATTTACATCTTTAGGTTATAATTGTAATGACTTTGCAATAATAGCCCATGTGTGCATAATTACTTTATTTTACACGAAAATGACTTTTTATATTTTTATAATATTAAGTAATTATTTTAAATCATTTTCATACACAAATAACATTTTTATCATTTATTAATTACTTTTATAAATTATTTTTATTAAATTAAGTGGGTATTTAAAACATAACATTTTTTCAATTAAATTTACGGACCCCAACCCAATTATTATAACCCAATACCCATAACCCACTAACCTAACATCCATAATCCGCCCCAACATAATTTAATCCTGGCCGTTGATCTCAGAAGATCACGGTCCAGGATCAACCTTTCATTTTTAATTACACCCAAACCTAAACCCTACCCTCATTTCCCCAAACCCGCTGTCCTTCCATCCCTTATCTCCTCTCTTCTCTCTCACCCCCTTCTAACCCTAGCCCGCCGTCACTGATATGCCCCTCGATTCATGCATGCCTTATCCGGCCTCATCTCTCTACTGGTTGTATGATTTTCATGTTACTTGAGGATAATCTCAAGGGATTCGAACTAGATCTGGTTCAAGGTATCTCATTTCTCGATTAATCCGTCTATGTTCACTCCAATATCTGTGAGTACTAGTATTTTCGTGTTTTTATGGTTTCAAATCTCTGGTTCAAATCATATTTTGATTCACCTCTGTTTATTTTCATGAACCTAGCTATTTCCGGTTAAATCCGTTTAGATATCTTTAGATCTGAAGCGGTTTTGAGTTTGTTTGATATTTTTCCTTAAGATTTTCTATTTTTACTATTATTGTTAACCGATTTCATTTTTTCCTAAAAACTAGGGTTTTGATTTCTAATGGTGTTTCTGCAAAAATGTTTAAACGTTTAAATGTTTCAACTCTGGTTTTCTTCTTTACTGTTTCGACTTATTTTTACTTGAGTTTTATCTCTATGTCTTTGATATGCCTTAGGGTTTCAATTATTCGACTGTTTGTTATAATATTTTGCCCGTTTACTTTGGCTCTGTCAATTATAGTGCTTAATTGATTTACTTGTCTAATTAGGGTTTGAAATT
Source organism: Nicotiana knightiana (assembly GCA_005239525.1). Taxonomy (NCBI): domain Eukaryota; kingdom Viridiplantae; phylum Streptophyta; class Magnoliopsida; order Solanales; family Solanaceae; genus Nicotiana; species Nicotiana knightiana. The sequence continues at coordinate 39,088 of ML396227.1, read as the reverse complement.
GTGCTTTCCTTTAATACCGATATTTTCTTAGCAGATTTTTACCTTATGTATAATTGGGGATACTTTCCTTATTTCCCTTACTGGCCTGATTTTTGTGCTTTGATTATTAGGGCTGACTTATAATTGATCCTTGGACTTACTGCTTACCTTATTTAAGTCTTAATCTTGTCTGCTGATTTATTTCGTGTGAGATTCTCCTTAATTTAAGTAATACTTACTTAATTTTTTCCTGTTAATTGATTCTTGTTAACCTTAATTGATTGATTAACTGATTTTCATACCTTATTTGTGTATAATTAATTTTATACCTTATTTGGTTTTACTCTACTGTATGCTCTAAAAAGCCCTTCTCTTGCCCTGATTTTACACACTGACACTTAGACACACGCACACTGACACTCAAACTCACACACACGTTTTACAACCTCCTCATTGAAACTCTTAAGATTTCTGTCCTCTAAAAAAACTCAAGTTCTCTCTTTCTGTTATTCTGATTTGCTGCACTGTCTGGTCGGCTGAAAGCCAAGGCTAGACTCTGTGGATTCAAATGGCTGTTACATTCCTGTTTGCTTTCTTCTCAACTGGTATGCTTTAAGTTTTGTCATCCTATTTCTGTTCTATATGCTTATTTGGTTAGTTTATTTCAAAACCTCAGCATGTTTCTGTTTGCTATATGCCCACATGATTTCACTTAGTGATAATGCTAACTAGGTTATCTCCAATAATGTGAAACCTTGTATAATCAGTTGTATGTTCCTCGTTCTGCAAAGCATGTAATATGTGACTAATTCTGTTTGTTAGTTCAAGTATCCTTGCTCTTTTCTGATTACTTTAAATACTGGTACGAGTATCTAGTTTGAATAAATACCAATCTGCTTAGACTATTTGCTGAATATGGATTCTATTTGTTTCTTAGTACAACTTTGTTTCCAACCATGTAATCTGAATCTGTTTGCTTCTGAAAACCAAACTGTTTTTCAAACTGTCCCCCTTACCCCCTATGTATTGGTTTCCAAACTTCTACCCTTAGTTATCTAGGTTCCTACCACCCCTAGTGTGATCACTGCCTAGGGTCCTTGAGAGTCCTCCGAACTCTGACATATTGGGGCTGGTCTTCCAATCTTTTATGAACTGTTTATTTAAGTTGGTCCTGGTGTGATCATTGCCCGAGGTCCCTGAGGCCCTTAGGAACTTTGAAGCACTAAGAACCTAATTCTATGTGCCATGGATGGACCACCTGTATACTTCAGACTTGCTTTGCTTGAAGGACTGTTTTCCACGTTAATATTGGGCATATGAAGGCTCCCTATAGTATAATGAATTTTGCTGTGTAATTTATTCATTATTGGGATGTAATAATGTAATAATCTCTGTAATAAACAGATCTAGGATTATTAGTAAAAGTTGGTTTTTTTATCTATCTTTGTTAAAAAACTCGGGTAGAAATCCTGCCTATAGGTCTATTGTGTTGGTTCCCTATGTGCATGTTACTGTTCATTTAGAGATCCTGCCTATAAGATATTTTTCTGACTGTTTGTGACTCTGAATCTTCATATTTTCGGCATATTAGAGACACTGCCTATAGGTCTTTTGTTAATTCTGCATTAGAATCCATGCTCATAGGATCTACACATATTTCCAATCTCAATGTGCATTAGTGATCATGTATATAGGATCATATTTGTATGAATTAATAAACTTTCCTAGTGACTTGTCTAAAATTCTTCCCACATGTGATTAATAGAATTCATGCCTATAGGGATTAAAAATCAGTTTCAACTTAGATATCATGACTATAGGAGATTTAAAAATCAGTTTTATTCAATTTAGATGCCATTTCTATAGGAAATAAACAAATCAGTTTCGACACTTAGAAAGCATGCCTAGAGGATCTAAAGAGATAAAATCTGTTTTCATGAGTTAAAATCAATAACTCGCTCAGAAACCATGTTATAGGTCTATAATTAACAATTGTAGATGCCATGCCCATTGGATTCTGCTTCGGTTATCACTTAGGCAAACTTGTAGGGTTATTAAGAACTCCGGGTCTAAAAAATTGTGATCCCTTGCTGCTTGAAGTTTGCCTAGATTCAGAATTTAATCAAATCAGTAGGCGAGCCAGTAGGTCCCAATGCTCGTTTTAATAAACGGGTTTCTTACATTCTGTTTATGCCCATCTAGATATCCTGCCTATAGGATCCTAACTTAATGAAATTTGCTTATTGAACTGCGTGCATTTGTTGTTACTTGTGGAGGTTAACATGATCTCTTATTTGCTCCTTACATGATAGTCCTATCTGAATTTTGTTTGTCGCCTAGATTTTTCTCATTTTTTAGAAACATAGGTCAGTTTAGAACTACCTTAAATAGAGTTTCTAAACACTTCCAGGACCATAGGTAAGGGACGGGTAGTGCACGCATAAGGCACGAGTTAGAAGCTACTAGAACACTTAAGTAACAACTGAAAGATAGTAATTGGGTAGTAAAGGAAATGATGACCCGTGCGCTAATACTATGGGTAGAACCCCAACTTGGGAAAAGTTACCAAGTATTGCATGGAAATGATCCTATAGGCTAAAAAACTTAGGACCCCTTTTAATTCATGTTTTGAAATAATAGTTGTCTAAATTGCTTTATTTTCCTTTAAGACTAATTCGCTTAATTAAGTTTGGCCGGGACCCACCATTGTGGACCTTGAGAGGTGCCTAACACCTTCCCCTTAAGGTAATTTGGAGCCCTTACCCGATCTCTGGTGATGCAAACTAGTTTCATGAGTTAATTGCTCTAGGTGCCCTAACGCACCTTAATCCGTTAGGTGGCGACTCTTAAAATTTCATACTTCCATCCCAAAAGGAAGGGAGTTGTCCCAAAAAAAACGTCGAAACCCAATTGCGCGAGAAAAAGGGGGGCGCGACAGCATGGCGACTCCGTTGGGGATAACTCTTAGGCTCTTACCATAATGAACTTGCTTTTTGTGAATTAGTCTTTAAGAATGCTTTATTCTGTTAATACATGCGCACCGTTTCCCTTTCCCACTTTATGTGAATTTAATTTCCTATTTTTAAGCATTTATGATTTCCGTTTTACTATGGAAACTGACTTGTCTCTTTGTTTTCTTTCTTAAAACGCCTTTTCAATTATTCAATACCGCATTTCTCATTTTCTAAGGTGCAAATACGTGAAAACATGCTATTTTCCCTTGCATAAATTATGCTCAACATCATATTCCACTAGTGCGTAATCAATACCTTATCAACGCTTGATGAGTGTTTGCGCTCTTCCTATATATCACCCCTTTGAGTTCAGAAAGGATTATTTGCGGTAAAACTAGTCGATCAGCAGTGCAGTCGATGGTTCCGTGCCTTTCCCTCTCAAGTTGTCCGCTTGAGGGTACCAATCTAGACCTCTATAGAAACCTTACTCTGATTTATTGTACATGAATCACGGTCAAACCTAGCCAGTTTAATATGTTGTCCACATAATAATCCTTTAAGAAAAGCCTTGTCCAGAAGTCCATCGGGGTTTCCATAATCCCAATGGACGCAACCACAATCTGTGCATTAATTTGGAGAAATAAGTGCCAATATGCTAATCACTGATGTATAAGTAGTCGAATCTGGAGGAGGAAAGTGTCTAACCTTGTTTGTTTTGCATAAAATGAGGCACAACGTCCCCAGGTTCGGCATGGTCCATAACATACCACCATTGTTGCTAGATTGGTGGGAAGATCTTTCATCAAGTGACAAAAAGCATGTGAAAAAGGTCCTGGGAAATTTGCCTTCATTATTGGACATCCAACCGAATAATATGTTCATTGAAGCTGCCACAATGTTCTGGGACGAAGAAAGATCCGTGTTTCACTTTGGAAACATAGAAATGACCCCTCTCTTAGAATAAATAGGGGGGTTCACTGGACTGCCTTGGGACAATCCCGGTTTATTGGTGCCAGAAAACCGTACCACTAGGGGGTTTCTGAAAATGATGGGTCTAAAACAGAACGACGATTTGGAGTGCCTGAAGAAATCCTACATACCTTTTGACTATCTCTATGAACGATATGGTCATAGCAAATCCTATCGTATCTACCATGATGAATTCTCTATCACTTCCTTGGGTTGTATTCACCGCAAGGTTTTTGTGTTCATCGTCTGCTTCCTAGGTATGATTGTGTTTCCGATGCAAGGGGACATAATTCATACCAGACTGGCCATGGTAATAAAAAACCTAATGAAGGGGATCGAGGGGCAAACATATACCATTGTCCCTATGATCATAGCAGACATATTTCGGGCCTTGGACTGCTGCCAGAAGGGATTCAAACACTTCGAGGGTTGTAATCTGCTGCTACATCACCCTAAGAGAATGACCTATACCCCAGACAGGTTTGCTCAACCAGAGAGTGATACAGAATGAGTGCATTTTTTCGACAATTTGACTGAGGGTCGGGTTCAATGGATGTTCGAATGGTTCCCTACTGACGAGTTCATCATCAGATCTAGGGACGCTCCGCACTTGGTATTGATCGGGTTAAGGGGAATATACCCTTATGTTCCCATCATGGTTATGAGATAAGTAGGCAGGAAGCAAGTCATACCGCGGATCGTTAAAATGAGTCATTATAGGGCATAATTTCAAGATGACGACCTCCCACAAATGTGAAGCTCAACATATGTGGCACCTAAAGATTATTGTTGAAAAGGACACCATCGAACCAGACCGACACGCAGTGCACGTGTACTTTTACCCATCATGGTTGGAGGACTGCATAGTAGGAATAGTCGAGCCAGTGGTCGGTCGAGGAAACAGAGTCATAGATGAAGTTGCCGAAGCATAGGTGAAGTATAACAGACTGTGCAAAAGGGTTTGCGAGTCCGAGGCCGAGCATCTGGAACAACACAAGACTGATATGGAGTTAGTCAATGAATTGAAGGAAACAACTACCAGATTGAATGAAAGGTTAGAATATCTGGAGCAGGGTTTGATGAATCTGGAAGGGAAGATGAGGAAAAGAGTCATAGACTGCCAAAATGCTGAAGGTATCGAAGGAGGACATCTAGCAAGGGCATACCTGCTGCTGGACATGCGCGACCTGGGGAACCTAATCGATGGAGCCAAGAGAACCAGGCCTGGAGAAGGTCCTTCTGGGACCAAGTAGATTAGGTTTATTCGTTTTTGCTTTTAAAATGTAATAAGGCCAAGTGCCATTAATGACTTGTCTTATTTAGCATCGTTTTAGATTCATCTACTTTTACATTAATGAAATAAAGCAATTATTGGCACTGAAATTGTCCAAATCAACTTGTCCCTAGGCCTACCTCAGGCACAACGAGGCTCCCAAATTAGGACGCGAATTTACATTCCCGCAAATACTGCAAATACTCTTTTCAGAACTCTTACTGACTTGGCTACCTTTAGTTTTATTTCTTTTTGATTATTCCCATTCCCCAAAGTTGGTTCACGCATACTGACATCATCATCTTATCGTACCAGATCCATAGGCCCTCCACATTCTCCCCCTCCAAGTATACCGAAAGGCAATGGACTGTTAGACCATCAAGGGCTCGACGAGTCCCGGGGTAGCAAGGCTGAAGGAGAGCCAATGATAAGAGTGTATATTCTTTGCCAATGATTGATGATGTTTACAAATGAATGGAATCCCTATTATATAAAAGAGAGACCATTCATTTGTAAAAATCATCAATCATTGACAAAGAATATATACTCTTACTTTATTGCTCATCATTCATCAGAATTGTCTCTTAACTTATTTGTTCTTACTTTACTGTTCACATTAGTATACCTCGAGGCTATAAAAGGTCGAGATTTGTTTACACACTGGTTTGATTCAGCCTACTTCTTTGATCTATACATCTAATCTCTTGTTTATTAGTTAACAGTGGACCAAATCACATATCTTTAAGACCTCAGTACAAATTTAATTGTCACTCAGATTTCATGGTAAACAGTTTGACGCCCACCGTGGAGCCTAAAGATAATAGTGATTATTCTAGTGCTGATTTTTGATAACACACGTTATTTCCATACTTGTTCTTGTCAAGAATTTTTTGTTTTCAGGTAAAAACATGTCGAACTCACAAAACGCACCCGTACACGGAAATGATGGTCTTGGATTTTATGGAGAAAATGATAACGTAGCTTCTCCGGGAGCTGGTGTATCACCGCTTAACCCTGGGGAAGTGCCGATTGTAGAACCGATCGATATTAGTTCGCACATTGCTTTGAACACATACTTAGGCATAGATCTCGGAGGAAGTATACCCGGGGAAGTCCGACCTGCTGGTCAAGGAACACAGGGTGTAGGAGACGGGAGAGTTAGCCTCCAGGTAATCTTCGAAATGCTACAAGCTCAGCAGGTTGCTATCGCTCAGCTACAAAGTCAACATAAAACTCCGAGTGTGGTTGAACCAGAAGTCACTCGCCGTATTGATCGGTGTCGGAAAGGTCGAATAGTAACGGATTGGGGACTAACCCTATAATCATGAAAATTCTCGAAGAACTCACCAAAAGAATCGAGTTAGGAGAAAAGAGGATCGAAGATAATGACATAAAGGTGGAGATATACAACTCCCGAGTCGATCAAATACCAGGGGCACCCCCGATCTTAAAGATTTTTGGATTCGAAAAAGTTCGTGCAGAAGCCTTTTCCCCCGAGCGCGTCCCTGAAACCCATTCCAAAGAAGTTCTGCATGCCAGATATACCGAATTACAACAGAACCACCGATCCTAATGAACATATCACTACGTACACGTGCGGTATAAAGGGAAATGACTTGGAAGACGATGAGATCGAGTCCTTCTTGTTGAAAAAGTTTGGGGAAACTCTATCAAAGGGAGCAATGATTTAGTATCACAACTTGCCACCGAACTCCATCGATTCGTTTGCGATGTTAGCAGACTCTTTTGTAAAATCACACACCGGAGCCATAAAAGTTGCAACGAGGAAATCAAACATCTTCAAGATTAAACAAAGGGATAACGAAATGTTAAGGGAGTTCGTGTCCCGATTTCATATGGAGTGGATGGAGTTACCACCGGTATCTGATGATTGGTCCATTCAAGCTTTCACCCAGGGGTTAAACGAGCGAAGCTCAATAGCATCACGACAGTTGAAGCAAAATCTGATTGAGTATCCAGCTGTAACTTGGGCAGACGTGCACAATCGATATCAATCGAAGATCAGGGTCGAGGACCACCAGTTAGGAGCCCCCTCAGGTTCAGTTTATCGAAATAGGTCAGCAGTGAAAGCCCCGAGGGATACTGATAGGGAACCGAGGTCAAACAAAGAATGGTATCAGCTATATGTCGCAGATAAAAAAAATAACAGTTCAGGGCGCAATCATCTCCGGAATGATCGAAGAAATGATCGAGGGCAAAATCCTTGGGGACTTATGAGTAAGAATGATTTTTATAAACATACTGGTCCCGTAGAAGCGCCTCGGTTATCGAAGTATGATTTCAGTGTCGATGCATTAGGAATTGTATCGGCTATCGGGAGAATCAAAACACCAGGTGGCCTAGACCTATACAAATCGATCCTTCTCAGAGAAAACCCAAACTTGATGTGTAAATATCATGGTACACATGGCCATCTGACCGAATATTGTAGACAATTGAGGGAAGAAGTAGCTTGATTGTTCAACGAGGGTCATCTTCGGGAGTTTATCAGTGATCGGGCTAAGAATCACTTCAGGGAAAGAGACTCCAATAGAAAACACGAGCAAGAAGAACCTCATGTTATCCACATGATCGTCGGCGGGGTCGACATCCCACAAGACCTGTCTTCAAACGGATCAAAGTATCAATTACAAGGGTAAAAACGGATCCGAGACTACATGCCCAAAGGAACCCTTAAAAAAACTCCGAGGAGACAGAAGGCCTCTCTCAGCCACACAACGACGCCCTGGTAATTTCTATTTTGCTAAGTAAAATTCAAGTTAAACGTGTATTGTGGATCCAGGTAGCTCGGCAAACATAATCAGGTTGAGGGTCGTAGAGCAGCTCGGACTACTAGATCAAATCATACCTGCATCTCGATTCCTTAACGGCTTCAACATGGCTACTGAAACAACAAAGGGAGAGATAATCCTACCAGTGAATGTATCCGGGACCATCCAGGACACAAAATTTCATGTCATCGAAGGTGACATGAGGTACAATGCACTGCTCGGAAGGCCGTGGATCCATAACATGAGGGCAGTATTGTCGACCCTTCACCAAATGATGAAGTTTCCAATAATAGATGGTGTGAAAATGGTTTACGGGGAACATCACACAACAAAGGAAATGTTTGCAGTTCATGAGTTGACGCCGATTCCAGCACCTTCGACCTCACAAGAATCGAACATCAAAGAAAAGCAGATGGCTAAATAGCAATCATCATCCCCAGCCTCGATCGAGTCAGAGGAACATCTAATCAAGGAAGATGAAGAGGATTTCCTTACCCCTCTAGCTTTCGTCGTTCCCGAGGAATCAGATGCAACCAAGTCAACGGCCGACGAGCTGGAACAGTTGATATTGATCGAGCATCTGCCTGAACGGAAGGTATACTTGAGAATGGGATTAACCCCCGAACTCAGGAAAAAAATCATTCAATTCCTTATCAATTACATATATTGTTTTGCTTGGTCCCATTTAGACATGATAGGGATTCCATCGGAAATAAAAATACATTGGCTAAGTCTCGACCCCAGGTTTAAACCAGTGAAGCAAAATAGAAGGCCCCAGTCCGAGGTAAAACATGCATTCATAAAGCACAAGGTAACTAAACTTCTCAAAATAGGGTCCATTAGGGAAGTAAAATACCCCGAATGGTTAGAAAATGTGGTCGTAGTCCCTAAAAAAGGAAACAAACTTAGAATGTGTGTAGATTACAAGGATTTGAACAAGGAATTCCCTAAAGACTCTTTTCCACTGCCTAATATCGATCGTATGATCGACGCTACGGCCGGCCACGAGATCGTTACCTTTCTCGACAGTTATTCCGGGTACAATCAAATTCAGATGAACCCGGAGGACCAGGAAAAGACCTCATTTATCACCAAGTATGGAACATATTGTTATAATGTAATGCTCTTCGGGCTAAAAAATGCAGGAGCTACATACCAACACCTAGTTAATAAAATGTTAGAGAAACAGATAGATAAATCAATAGAAGTTTACATTGACGATATGTTAGTTAAGTCCCTGCATGCAGAGGACCATTTAACTCATTTGCAGGCAACATTCGAGATTTTGAGAAAATACAACATGAAACTCAACCCCGAGAAATATGCTTTCGGAGTCGGCTCGGGTAATTTCCTGGGTTTCATGGTGTCAAATAGGGGGATCAAGATCAACCCCGAGAAAATTAAATCCATCGAAGACATCACCGTCGTGGATAATGTAAATGTCGTAGAACAACTAACCGCACGGATAACTACTTTGGACTGATTCATCTCGAGGTCTTCAGGTCGGAGTCACAAGTTCTTCTCCTTACTTAAAAAGAAAAATGATTTCGCGTGGACCCCCGAATTCCAACAAGCGTTGGAGGATTTAAAGCAGTACTTGTCGAGCCCTCATCTGCTCCACACCCCGAAGGCTGATGAGAAGCTATACTTATACTTGGCTGTGTCCGAAGTAGCGGCAAGTGGCGTACTAGTTCTAGAAGAGAAAGGTGCGCACTTTCCTATTTATTATGTAAGTCGAACCTTAGGAGATGCTGAAACTAGGTATCCTCACTTAGAGAAGTTAGAACTTGCATTAATAAGCGCATCTAGAAAATTGAAGCCACATTTCTAATGTCACCCCATATGCGTGTTAACTACTTATCCACTCCGAAATGTTTTGCACAAGCCCGAGTTGTCGGGCTGATTGGCCAAATGGGCCATCGAACTTGGCGGGTACGATATCAAATATCAACTCCAAACGGCTATCAAGTCTCAAATTTTAGCAGACTCCGTGGCTGATTTTACACCAACCCTCGTACCCGAAATGGAAAAGAACTTCTACTAAAGTCGAGTACATCATCAGGGGTATGGACTCTCTACACAGATGGTGCCTCGAATGTGAAATGGTCCGGGTTAGGCATCATTTTGAAGCCACCCAGGGGTAACACTATCAGACAATCCATTAAAACTTCCTGGTTGACAAACAATGAGGTGGAGTACGAGGCCATGATTGCAGCTCTGGAATTAACTAAAAGCCTGGGAGCGGAGGTCATCGAGGCCAAGTGTGACTCTCTATTGGTGGTGAACCAAGTGAGCAAAAGCTTCGAAGTTCGGAAGATAGAATACAAAGGTATTTGGACAAGTTACAGGTGACACTGCACCGCTTCAAGGAATGGACCCTAGATCATGTTCCTCGAGAACAAAACAGCGAGGCCGACGCCCTTGAAAACTTGGGGTCGTCAGTCGAAGAAGATGACATTGTCCCGGGGATTGTTGTCCAGTTATCGAGATCTGTGGTCGAGGAGGGTCACACCGAGATAAACTCCACAAGCTTGAATTGGGATAAAAGGAATAAATATGTTGAATATTTAAAGCACGGAAAGCTCCCTTCGGACCCTAAAGAGTCGAGAGCCTTACGAACTAAATTAGCCCGATTCATATTGGATGAAGATGGAACGCTGTACAGGAAAACTTTTGATGGACCATTGGCGGTATGATTAGGGTCGGGGGACACCGATTATGCTCTGCAAGAAATCAACGAAGGTACTCGTGGGAACCACTCCGACACTGACTCTTTGATTCACAAAATTATTAGAGCAGGGTAACTAGGATAGCATGGAAAAAGACACTAAGGAGTTTGTTCGAAAGTGTGATAAATGTCAAAGGTTTGCACCAAATGATCCATCAGCTCGGAGAGCAACTCCATTCAGTCTTATCCCCGTGGCCATTCATGAAATGGGGGATGGACATCGTCGTCCCTCTGCCAACGACACCGGGTGAATCTAAATTCATTTTGTTTATGAATGACTACTTTTCTAAATGGGTGGAAGCACAGGTGTTCAAGAAGGTAAGAAAAAAAGAGGTCATAGACTTCATATGGGATCACATCGTGTGTCGGTTCGGGATACCCGCCGAAATTGTATGTGACAATGGGAAGTACTTCATCGGTAGCAAGGTAACAAAGTTCCTCGAAGAACACAAAATAAAAAGGATCTTATCGACACCATATCACCCAAGCGCAAATAGACAGGCCGAATCCACGAACAAGACTATTATCCAAAACCTGAAGAAAAGGTTGGGTGACGCTAAGGGGAAATGGAGAGAGGTTCTGCCTGAGGTCCTTGAGCATACTGAACGACACCAAAGTCCAGCACGGGGGAAACTCCATTCTCCTTGGTATATGGCTTCGAGGCCTTAATTCCGGTAGAGGTCGAAAAACCTAGCACCAGATTTTGGCATGCGACAGAGGAATCAAATCACGAGGCTATGAACACTAGCCTCGAGTTATTGGATGAAAAATGAGAAGCTGTGCTTATTCGGATGGCCACACAGAAGCAAAGAATCGAGAGATATTATAATAGAAGGACCAACCTTCACCACTTCGGAATCAGGGACTTAGTTCTAAGGAAAGTTACCCTAAATACTCGAGACCCAAACGAAGGGAAACTAGATCCGAATTGGGAAGGTCCATATCAAGTTATTGGTATCATCGGAAAGGGATATTACAAACTCGGCACGATGGAAGGCACACAATTGCCAAACAATTGGAATGTGTCATTGCTCAAACGATATTATTGCTAAGGTACGACTGTCTCCTCTTTACATTCGTATTCGAGACTAACTCATTACAGATGTTCGAACGCAGATATCGAGGGCACCCTTCTACATGAAGACCTTAGGTTTTAAAGCACGCGTTGTGCTCTTTTTTCCTTAGATCAGGTTTTATCCCAAATGGGTTTTTTTCGGCGAGGTTTCTAACGAGGGAACAACTATGTGCTACCTAAGGAGAATTCAACAGTATCCAAGGTTTCTTTTCAATCAACCTTGAATACTGGGGGACATCACCTTCGGAGGGTATGTTTTTGAGAAAAATACTTCACGCCAAAGAGGGCCTCGATAGGAAAACATTGTAATGGGCCAAACAATCAGAGGAATCGTGTCCATATAAAATAGCCGAGCCCCGATGGAAAAACATGTACACATGTATGAATTATTCAAAGAAGAATTCTTCATATATTAAACACTTTGTGTGTCGAAGAAATTGCTTTTATACGAGCTCCATACTTGTGATTCTCTGTAAGAAATGGCTCAAGGGCCAAAGCACAAATACACCTCGGCTACTCGGGGACTGTTATCGAAAGTTTGCACATCCGAGTTGTCTAAACTCGAATTCGTAAGACCTCAAAGAGGCATCCATCGATGTAAAGGTCAAGGCTATCACAATCGAGGACTAACATTTCGAAAAAGTTCAAAATGATATCGGGAAATAAGTCCAAAAGACATAGCCGAAGGCTACGGCCATATTAAAGATTACGGTCATATAAAAGGCTACATCCAAAACAATACGGCTCGGAGTGCCATAAACTAAAGGCCTTCAAATACTTTGAAAAATCGGTTAAATAAAGGCTACCCTCGGCAAAATAATCAAAGGGTTTCGATAAAATCAGCCCTCAGGAAACATCAAGAGGTATCAAATTATTCACACACAAACTTGTGCTAAGGCACTAAAAACAAAAGGGTTCCGATTGACACTAAACCTTCAAAAAACCCATTGGGTAAAAAATGCATGCCAAGGCATAAACATAAAGAAAGTTTACTAAGTCTTTTAAGACAAAAAGGGGAGGTAATAGCCATCTCTCAGAGGCCATAACGGCCCAACCTAAAACATCCTAAGGGTTGATACACTTAGGGATCGAGATCTTGTTCTTACCCTATTCGAACCCAAGGGTTTGATTAAACGAGCCCGAATAAATATTTTTATTTAGATTATGTCTTAGAGACTTGCCAACACAAAGGGTCTATTCCCCAAAGGTTCAAACCTTATTCGATCTCGACTACGATAACTTCAAAGAAAACCGTCCGAGACAGAATCTCGAATACACCATTCAAATAATGAAATTATTAAGGCAAAGAAATATTGAGAAGGCATTCAAGTAAGTTTCTTCTTTTATATACTCAAAAAAGAGATATGTACAAAATTCGACAAAAGGCTTGGCATAAAAGGAAATACAAAAAGAAAAAATCTCTATCTACGCCCCAGGACCGGGACCGGTCTCCCTTTTGGGAGCAGTTTCCTCACCGGGAGCAGCATCTTCTTCGGGTCCCTCCATATTATCGGACCCAGCTTGGTTGCCTTCAACATCGTCGTCATCATCGGAAAAGACAAGGAATTTGGCATCGACCTCCATCGCCCTTGCTTGAGCTATCTCTTCAGTAAGGTTGAAACCTCTAGCATGAATCTCTTCAAGGGTTTCCCTCTGAGATTGGCACCTACCAAGTCATTACTCCGCTTCTCCTAGTCGGAAGCTTCCCTCAGCTCAGATTGAGCAGCTTCGGTTTCCCTTAGGTACACGATAATGTTTTATCATCCATGACCTGCGTTCTCTTGGCCTCAGCCCTGGCTTCAACGGCCTCGGCCTCAGCCTTGGCAAGCTTGACTTCGAGCTCGGCTATCCTCTCGGCCTGGACCGAACTGCTCTCTTTGACACTTCTAAACTGAGTCTCGACCGATGCCAGGTTGGTTAGTGCAGCTTCCTTCCCCGCAGCAAGGCGGTCCATCTTTTCCTTCCAATGGTTGCACTCAATGTTAACCCGATCAACCTCGCCTCGAAGCTGCCCCATCATCTCCACCTTTTGCTGCAACTGAGATATAGAAGGGTTAACTTCCACAGTTAGGACGAGGAGACAATACTCTTTCAATACAACTGTTACCTGCTTGTCTATCTCTTCCTCATACTCGCGAGCCTTGGCCAACTCTGCCCGAAGGTCTTTGAGCTCATCCTCATTTTGAGTGCAAAGGAGCCTCAGGGATTTCCCTTCACCCAAGGACTTCTTCAGCTCGGACTCACACTGGCTCAGGTCAGCCTTAAATTTGGCAAAAGCCTACGCAGAAAAAAGAGTTATCAGTAAATGTAAGGCGAAAAAAAGGAAACTGCAATGGTAAGAATTAATGATTACCTTAGAAAAGAGACGTTGCGCCTCTTCGAAGATGGTAGACGCATCATTGAGGTCGGCATCATCAACCCCAGTAAGATAATCCAGGAAATGATCATCCTCACTGGGGACTCCGCCTAAGTCAGGCATTCTCAAGGCCCGAGCTTCCCTTATGGCATCCTCGGAGTAAGTTGGTAACGATGGAGAGTGACCCATTGTCATGGCCCCGGACAGGTTGCCCGAGGTGCTCTATTCGATCATGGGGACCTCAGAATCTATCTTCTTTGGTGTTCTCGTCGAAGGCCGAGGAACAACCATAATCTCGGGTGCTTCAGGGGATTTGCCCTCCTCTTTATTCGAGGTTTCCTCACCTCGAGGAAGGATATCTGGCTCGGAGGGCTTGAAGGCCTCGATTGGCTTTCTGTTTTGAGTCACCAGCGCCGAATCCTCGCCTCATCTTCTTCGTCCTCCAAGAACTGGTGGGATGAGTCTATATCCACAAGAATGACATTCTTCCTACGTCTTCGATCAGGGATCGCTTTATCTTGGGGGTCTTCGGGCTTCAAAGCCCTTTTTCTCTTATTATCTTTCTTCGATTTTTGAATCGGGGACTCGATCTTTTCCCCAAGAGGGGTCGGCCTCATTTCAGAGAAATACCCGATGCCTGCATTTAATCTCTTGTTTATTAGTTAGCAGTGGACCGAATCACGTATCATTAAAACTTCAGTACAAATTTAATTGTTACTCAGATTTCAGGGTAAACATTATGTATATTTAAATTTCATCCGCTTAGTTTTTTAAATTTTTAAATTTTTTTGAATTCACTTGATAAAATTCATCTTTGCTATTGTACCGTAATGCCAGATTTCTTATGTCTTGCTCTTTCCCCTATGTGGGGCTTATTTCACTGTATTATGCATGCCAAAGGTTGAATAAACATTTGCTGGTTGTGATTAAAAAACCTATGATTTAGCCTTACAAAATGAGTTGCTTGCACATTAGTGAGGACGTTTAGTGGATCTACACCATTCAATCAATTGGTTAAAGCAATTTCTATCAGAAACTTCTAGAGACAAGTAGACAACTAGCATGTGATCATAATCCTCTCTACCTAAGTGGATCACTCAACATGGGCGTAGAGAAGGGAGTTCAAAAATTCGAGCACTCTTCGCCGAAAATTATACTATTATTTTTATAAGGTTGTATACGGTTAAAATTAAGTATGTTCAATTTTACAGGCTCGAGGGACTGCCTCGAGATTAAGCTCATAATGAAGCGAGCTCGAAGATATGAAGACCAAAATATCGATATCGGGCATGACCGACATCGAGTAACGAAATAGCGAGATATCAGTGATCGACCATAGATCTCGGCGGGAATCTCGGGAGTGATGGAACCGCTAATGGTTATTGACATCAGTCATGGATTTTGTTTTCGAAATTAGAGTTGTGCCTTATTTAGGATTCCTCTACTATATAAAAGGGAACCCCGTTCAATTGTAACCATCATATACACTTACTGAGAAATAATAATACGCTGCTCTTTACTTGCTTACATTTTTGCTACTGTTTTTATTGTTCTTAACATCTAATCTCGAGCTTGTTCATAATCGAGGTCGATATATCGCTGCAACACCGGTTTGACTTATACTTACCATTTAATTCATCCACTTAATCTGTCATTTATCAATTGGTATTAAATCTGATCACGTTCCTTAAAACCACATTATAAGTTTAATTGTTACTCATATTTTGAGGTAAACAGTTTGACGCCCACCGTGGGGCTAAGGATAATAATGATCGTTCAGTGCTAATTTTGGTAAAACACACTATTTTAAACATGTTATTGTCGAAGATTTTTTGATGGGTTTAAAGTATCTTAGATTTATGTTTTGATAATCTAACAAACTTATTGCCAAGAAACAGATAAAGGACCTGATGCACACTTGGTATATTGATCCATCAATGGACTCAAGCTAATGTGAGTTGTATGACTTCAGACAGAAAAGAGTCAACTTTGGGACCTGATCCCTTGGAGTTTCCCTGACAGCAGTACGAAGTCAACTCTATAGTTGGAAAGTGACTTCATGCATTGTACACGCTACAGTGCAGAAACAGTGCAACAGTCACTTTCTATTGGGAAGGGCTTTTTACCAACCAAGTGTTTACATCATCTATGTGGTATCATCCGAAGCATATTAACAAGTAGTATTACAACAAAACATTACTTGAACACTTGTGAGATTACTCAAGCATTCAAGATCTGATACCAGAGCATTGAAGTCACAAGTGTATCAAGAACAAAGTGCAACACTACTACGGACCAGTTCCATAACAAGTCTTGTGTATGTCCTTAGTTAAGTTGTATCTTTGTATTTGTTATTCATTGTAATTCCTATTATGCTTATTTAGAAGCTCTAGTTAGGAACCTCAAAAACCATAAACCTGTAGAGTTTGTGTCGTGACTATAGTTAGTCATGAGTTAAAAGTCTTTGTAATAGGTGTATTGCAAAGTGGCTTGTAATATGTGTATTGCAAGTTAGTGAGGGATTAAGAGTTTAATTCCTAGGTTGCAATAGGTTGTAATCTAAAGTTTGTTCAGTAGTGAAGTTGAAATCCTACCAGTGTAGGTCGTGGTTTTTTATCCCCTTAAGCAGGGATTTTTCCATGTAAAAATCTCCTGTATCATTTACTTACTGTTACATTAGTTAGTACTGTGGGAACTGTTACAGGACCAAGTCTTTATATAGTTTATGGACTCATATATTCTATCAATTGGTATCAGAGCAGGTTCTTTCTACAAGGTTAACACCTAGAGAGGATCGTCAAAAATGGCTGCTCCACCAAATTTCGAAGAAGGACAATCAACCTACAGGCCTCTGAGATTCAACGGCCAATACTATGGCTGGTGAAAAACTCGAATGCATGACTTCATAATGACAGAAGACTCCGAGCTATGGGATGTTATTTGTGATGGTCCATATGTCCCAATGAAGAAAGTAGGAGAACATGCTGTAATGATGCTGAAAACCAGGAAAGAATACGATGATGCTGATAGGAAAGCTGTAGAAAAGAACTTTCGTGCCAAAAAGATCTTGGTGTATGGCATAGGATCTGATGAATATAACAGAATCTCAGCCTGTCAATCTGCCAAGGAGATATGGGAAGCCTTACAAACGGCGTATGAAGAAACTACTCAAGTAAAATAGTCCAAGATCGATATGCTTACCACTGAGTATGAGCTCTTTAGAATGAAAAATGATGAATCTATTCAAGACATGCATACCCGATTCACTTCCATTATAAATGAGCTGCACTCTCTTGGAGAAATCATCCCTAGGAACAAGCTTGTGAGGAAAGTTCTTAGCATCTTACCTAACTCATGGGAGAGTAAGGTGAACGCTATCACTGAAGCCAAGGACCTACAGACTTTGACTATGGACGAGCTAGTTGGGAATCTGAAAACCTACGAGATGAAGAGAAAGAAGGACACTGAAAGAAGAGAACCAAAGAAGGAGAAGAACCTGGCACTCAAGGCTGAAAAAAATGACTCAAGTAAGGATGATAGTGATATGGCATACCTTACCAAAAGGTTTCAGAAAATGGTTCAAAGGAATGGAGGTATACCTAAGGGAGGTAGTTCCAGCAAACCAAAGAATTACGACCGCTATCATAAGTGTGGAAAGCCATGACGTTTCATCAATGGCTGCCCTCTTCTGAAGCAAGAGCATTTCAAGCACAACTCTGATAAAGCAGCAAAGAGGAACCCGGTTCCTGACAAACGCTTCAAAAGGAAAAACGCAGCTGACAATGTTGTGAAACAAGCTCTTGCAGCATGGGAGACTCCTCCAGTGAATCAGAAGAAGAAAATGATGAAGGAAATAGTTCCATGATGGCAGTGGAAAATGAAGCAAAGGAATATGACTCAATATTTGCCTTGATGGCTCAGTCAGACGATGATGAAGATGATGACAATGATGAGTCAAATTTTAGGGATGTTCAGAGGAATCTGAAATCCTACTCTCACAAGAAACTCATGTCATTAGCTAATGTTTTGATTGATTTATATCATAGTCTTGTGAATGATAAGGATGCCTTGACCATAGAGTTAGGAGATGCTGAGTAGACTAGGGATGACTTGGTGGTCTGTGTAGTTGATTTGAAGGAAACTATAGAAAATCTAAAAAAAGGAAAATGAGGTTCTAACATAAAAACTTGCTAGTGTAGAACATGAAAGAGATGCTCTAATGATAGTTGTAGTTGACTTGAAAGAAACCATAGAGAACTTTAGTAAAGAAAATAATACCTTAGCAGAGAAAGTTTCCATTACAGAGCAAAAAAAAGATGATCTCTTAGTGGTAATTGTAGACCTAGAGAAACAATTGAGGGACTTAAAGTAAAATGTAGGCCTGAAAACTCCGAAAAAGGGAAGGAAATAGCTAGTGAGGCACATATTAAACTTGAAAATGAGCTAAATAATGTGAAAACTAGTTTGTGTGCTGAGCTTGAGAAAAATAGGCAACTTCAAGCAGAATTGGAGAAAGTAAAAAATGATCTTGAGAAATCTCTCAAGTGGACCTGGTCCTCAGATGCTATTACTGCCATGTACTTCAATAGTGGTGGAAACAGGCAGGGAATAGGGTTCCAAAGGGCGAAAGTTCCCTACAACCCTCATAGCAAGTATGTCACTATACCTGATAACTAGCTTTGGACCTACTGTGGGAACACTGGGCACTTCAAGGAAGATTGCCAGGCCAGAGTCCAGTCTGTTCAGAAAAATAAAGTTTTTACTGAAAAAGTAGCCACTGGAAGAGGACCAGTTGCCACTCGCAAAAAGTGCATATTTCCTGCTTGGACTAGAAGAGCTCTCATTCATCCTTTTTCTCATTACAAGGGGCCCAAACTTGTTTGGGTTCCTAAATCTAACCCTTGATCTATTTGTTCAGGGAACAATGAGAGGAAGAAGTAAACAATGGATTATGGACAATGGATGCTCTAATATATGAATGGGAATACCATGGTCTTCCTTTCACTAAAATCCCAGCAAGGTGGGAATGCATCCTTTGAAAATGGGAAAAAGGGGTACATTCTTGGTGTTGGAAAAGTTGAAAAATCTCTCTCACACTCAATTGAGAATTTATACTATGTAAATGGTCTGAAGTATAGTCTCTTGAGTGTCTCTCAAATCTGTGATAAGGGAAACAAGGTGGAGTTCTTGTAAAAAGTGTGCACAGTTACTAATATGGTAACTGGCGAAGTGGTACTAGTGGACAAAATGTACAAGAACATCTACGTTGCTGATTTCGAGTCCCTACAAAGTGGTGATATGAGCTGCTTGAAAGCAGTTGATGATGATGCAAAGTTATGTCACAGAAGGCTGGGACATGCAAGCTTCTCTCTTCTAAATAAGCTAATACAGAAGGACCTGTTCGTGGATTGCTTATGATAGACTATAATTGCGTATTTTAGTCGCTTATTACACTCTAGTTTACTACACTTTAATTGAGTTTGAGCTTTAATCGCTAGTGTTTTGCACTAATTGTGTGTTTTATTCCTTGTAGGAGTGATTCCGAACTATATAGATGTTATGGAATGAATTCAAGTGATTTGGATATTTGAAGTCTGAGTAAAAGCCCAAGGAATTAAGCCGGGATCGTGTTCAGGGGTCAAATTTGATAGTTAAGAACAAACGAAGATTTGAGGAGGCATTCACTATCTAGTAAAATAGACATAAATCTTTGCTCCAAACTCCATCTGGCTATATAATATATAGTTGGAAAGATAACTCAAAGGGATACAACTTTCATGTTTTACGTTTTTCCAAATTACAAATGGAACAGGGTGAAAAACGCGATCGAAACTGCGACGATGGACCTGACGCGCAAATGGGGAAACAACTTTTCGATGTGCACGGCCACTAGCGCGGGCATAGCGCAGCCGTGCTACTCCAGGACTGAAAATCATCCTTTTTCGCGTAGGAGAAGGTATAATTGTTGGGCCCGATCTTACTTGGTATATATACTTGGAAAAATGATATTTTGAGGAGATTGGATAGGTTGGACATACTTTTGACACACTTTAGGGTAAAACAACACCCAAGGAGGCAAGAATACGCTAGGAGCAAGGAGAAAGATTTAACCACAAGTTTTCCTTCCTCTTCCTATTTTTCATTGTTGGTTATGACTTTTTGTATTGTAGTTTTACATACTATTATGAGCAACTAATTTGTTATCTAGGGTTGATGGAACCAATTGTTAGATAAAGTTTTGACTCAATATTGTTATAATCGATCCGAGTTTAATCTAAGACTGTTCAACTATGCTTTGTATGGTGATTAATTGAATGGGCCGTTGATTAATCGTGTCTAATTGCTTTGTGTTGCTTGAGAAAGAATACCAGGTTAGATTGTTGTTGAACAACACCACTTTTGGGTAAGTGAAGAGATTCATTACTTGAATTTAAAAGTGGGGGTTAGAGATAACGAAACTTTGGTGGGATAAATTAGAGCTACATAAATTATCAGCTAGAGTAGTTCGAGAGAATGCTCTAGTAAATTACTGTAGTTGATCGAGAGATAATTGCAGTAACCCATAGCTCATAATCCTCACAGAGTAACACTGTGAGATTATAGAAAACGAGTCAGAAATAGTCTAGCAATTGGGGAAATCATTGCCCTAGATCTCTCTACCATTGAGTTATCTTTAATATTAAATATTGTTAATTTTTAATATCAGTCCCTTTAGTTAATAAATCCAAACAATTATAGCGAAAGCTTAGTTCTCTATGGGATTCGACTCCGAAATTTTAGACCGGATTATATTTGCAGCGACCGCTTATCCTTTTTAGGACTAGAGTTGGGCGTGATCAATTGCCAAACTCAAAATTCAAAGAGCACAGAGTGTGTGATGCATGTGCTAGAGGAAAGCATGTGAAATCCTCTTTCAAGCCAAAGAAGGATGTCAACACGTCAAAGCCACTTGAACTCCTTGATATGGATCTATGTGGTCCTATGAGAGTGCCAAGCAGGGGAGGAAAAATATATATTTTTGTGATAGTAGATGACTACTTAAGGTTCACTTGGACACTGTTTCTCAGAACAAAGGATGAGACATTCAAAGTTTTCGTGGCTTTTGTCAAGAAAATCCAAGTGAAGATAGAATTAAAAGTGGCTTGAATCAGATCTGACCATGGAACAGAATTTGACAATGTCAAGTTTGATGAGTTCCGCAGTGAAAATGGCATCACCCACAACTTCTCAGCTCCAAAACCCCATAACAAAATGGAGTCGTAGAGAGGAAAAACATAACCTTGAAGATATGGCTAGAACAATGCTTATTGATAGTGGGATAGCCAAAACTTTCTGGGCAGAGGCCATAAATACTGCCTGCTATTTGGTGAATAGATGCATGATCAAATCTTTTTGAAAAAACTCCCTATGAATTTCTCAATGGAAGGAAGCCCAAGCTGACTCACCTAAGAACATTTGGGTGCAAATTCTATGTTGTTAACAATGGAAAGGATTAGCTTGGAAAATTTGACGCCAAAAGTGATGAAGGAATTTTTCTGGTATATTCCTCTCAAAGCAAAGCTTACAAGGTTTACAATAAGAGGATTCAATGTGTGGAGGAAAGTGTTCATGTAATCTTCAATGAGACACTTCCATCTGGTGAGAAAGGAAACAAGGATGATCAAGACAGTGAACCACTGCTAGTTCCAGGATAGATCACTGATATGGCAAATGGAAAAGCAGATATGATGAGCCAAGTAAAGGAAACAAGTGAATATAATGCAACCTCCTCCTTTGCATCCCAAGAGGAACCAGGTACCCAAATCACCACCACTAAAGCTGAAGAAAGAGTTGTTGATGTAGTTCAAAGCACTCCACAGGTAGCAGAACGAGGAGTGCAAGGGAACCAATCAGTTTTACCCAGTTCTTCTACTAATGAGATTTCAGTTCCAAATTGGAAAATAAAATCTCCCATCCTCTCGATAATATAATCACCCCCTTGATTAAGGAGTTCAAACTAGATCAAAAACCAGAAATTATCTTGCCTTTTCAGCTTTCCTCTCCCAAATAGAACCCAAAAATATTAAAGAAGCCTTGAAGGATGCAGACTGGATCACAGCTATGCAAGAGGAGTTGCATCAATTTGAAAGGAAAAAAGTAGGTACTTAGACCCTCAGATAGAACCATCATAGGGACCAGGTGTGTATTCAGAACTAAGCTTGATGAGCATGGAAACACAACAAGGAACAAGACAAGGCTGGTTTTCCAAGGTTACAATCAGGAGGAAGGGATTGACTATGATGAGACTTTCGCCCCAGTTGCTCATATGGAAGCCATTAGAATTCTTATTGCCTTTGCATCTCATATGGAATTCACTCTGTTCCAAATGGATGTAAAAAGTGCATTTCTGAATGGTTTTCTCAAGGAAGAAGTTTATGTTAAGCAACCTCCAGGTTTTGAATTTCATGAATATCCTGAGTATGTGTTCAAATTGGATAAGGCACTGTATGGGTTGAAGCAGGCTCCTCGGGCTTGGTATGAAAGGTTATCTAAGTTCCTCTTAGAAAATGGATTTACAAGAGGAAAAATTGACAATACTCTGTTCTGGAAGAAACAAGGAAGAAACCTGCACATCGTTCAGGTATATGTGGATGATATTATCTTGGGGGAAAAAGTTGACTCACTGTGTGAAGAATTTGCAAAACTCATGGGAAGTGAGTTTGAAATGAGCATGATGGGCGAGCTGAATTTTTTCTTGGGTCTTCAAGTGAAGCAATCCACGAAGGGAACATGTATTTATCAGCATAAATACATCAAGGAGCTTTTGAAGGTTTGATATGGAAGCATCAAATGTGATTGACACCCCCATTGCCACTGCCACTAAGATGGACATGGACGAATCCGGATCTCCTATAAATCAAACAATGTATCGAGGCATTATCAGATCTCTACTCTACCTCATTGCCAGCATGCCAGATATTGTGTTCAGTGTGGGTTTATGTGCAAGGTTTCAATCAAATCCCAAGGAAGCTCACCTAAAGGCTGCTAAAAGGATCCTGAGATATCTTAAGGGAACACAAGACCTGGTTCTGTATTACCCTTCAGGTGACAATTTTAATCTTGTTGGTTATGTTGATGCTGACTATGCAGGTTATTTGGTGGACAGGAAGAGCACATTTGGAATGGATCATTTCCTAGGATCATGTCTAATCTCATGGGATACAAGGAAGCAAAATTCAGTAGCTCTCTCAACAGCTGAAGTAGAATATGTTACTGCAGCCTCCTGCTGTGCTCAGCTACTATGGATCAATACATTGATTGTGTACCTCTTTTATGTGACAACACCATTTCACTCAACATGGAAAATAAACCGGTCCAACATAAAAGAACCAAGCACATTGATGTGATACATCATTTTCTCAGAGACAATGTGGAAAAGGGGCTTATCTTCATGAAGTTCTGTAGCACAAAAGACCAAATGCAGACATCTTCACCAAAGTTTTAAGCAGGGAACACTTTGAGAGAAACATGATGGCACTGGGGTTAATTAAACCTAATTGAGGACCTGATTCTCTTCTTATGGCTATGAAATTCATGTTCAGGTAAATCTAGCTAAATTGTTTTCTGGCCAAGCCTAACTCACCTCTATACCATTGCATATAGACACAAATGATGATTATAGAAGCTGAAGGAACAATGCATGAGCTGCAAAAGAGAGTTGGAAATCTTTTTGAAAGACTGTTCAGGAACCTGGTTCTTGGACCACATGTTAGTAGTCTAGTGTTTTTCTCATGCATATCTTAAAGGAAACAAGTTTAACTGATACGTCATCCACCTTTTCAGACCTTGTATATCACGTCCTTTCTTTCAAATCTCTTCACATCTTCTGCAAACGGTGCACCTTTCCACAAACCTACCACCGTTTCAGAACTCGTTTCTCTCTTCCCTCATAATTATCTCTTCCCTCCATAAAACCCTTTCACTCTCTAGACTTGAGCGGCCATCCTTCGTTCTCTCTCTATTTTCCCAGAATCTTCAACCTAACTCTCCACCATGGCAGAAGAGCAAGCTCCCCTACCCACTGTGGAGGACAACATCCTCAACTCTTCTACCACTCTAGAACCACCATCAAAAACCTCCTTTTCTGCCAATACCGACACCAATATGTCCAAACTTGATTCCCTTTCACCTCTCATCTCTCTCACAACTCCATCTAACCCTATTCCTTCCTTAAGTGTTGAGGAGTCAGAAGCCTCAAAAGTCGACGTTGGTTCTTCTCTGTTGCCTGATACTCTCACAGACTAGAACAAGGGTGAAAAAAACGTGTATTTCATCAAGAAAAAAGGGCCTCTAAGGAAGACACTGATCAGTACATAGGCTCTCATGTATTGGACACTATGGCTCCCATGGAATCATAGGAAAAAGAGGCAGCAGAAAACATAATGGCCATTACTACTAAGGGAATGGTGAGTGAAGGACCTTCTACCCTGCCCTCAGGGGGAAGAAACTCCGCTCATAGGAGAGGAAGTAATGATGGTGCTCTTTGAACCTCCTGCACCAAAAGAATCTACTGGGAACCCTACTGGTGAACCTGATCCCCTCCCTGAGGAAACATGCCAGGAATCATCTTGCCAGGCCAACTTCAACCCTGCTCCTTCTCCTCACTTTGACGCTGAGCAGTTAGAGTCTATCCCTCCTGTTGAAAAACCTAGTGAAGAGGATGATCAGGATGATGTGGTTCTTAGTGCTCGGTTGAAGATCAAAAAGCCATCGGTCACTCCTGAGCCCCCTTCTAAGCGACCTACTACAAGGTTGCAAAAGAAGGAGGCTTTTGGGTCTGCCCTAAAGAAAAGCAGAAAGAGTAGCAAGAAGGAGAAGAGGCTGATGAAAGAAGGGGAAATGGTGTGTGACAAAAATATTCCAGTAATAGCGGTAGATGAGGATGTTCAGGAGGAACCAAGCTCCTTAATTAAGCGATCCAAGAAAAAGAAACAATCTGTTGAAAGTGCTTCAAAGGAAGTTGTTGAAAAATCAAGTAAAAAGTCTATGAAAGGTGGTGTCAAGTCTAAGCAAGTTGTGGAGGAGAAATATGTGTTAGATAATGACATTCTGGTAGAATCAAGTGGTAAAGAGAATTCTATTGGGAGGTTTGGGAAAATAAAGTTGGAAACTGTTGAGGAATCCGGTTCTGCAAAGAAGGTGAAAAGTGTAAGTGTTCTAGGACAAGAAATGTTGAGACATCAAAAGGTACTTTGGGGTCGCACGTTTGACCCTGAATTTCAGAAATGGCGGGAATGAGACAAATTCTTGAGATCGTGGAATTTCAACAGTGGGGCCATCTGTTCAAAGTGGATGTGCCCAAAGTGTATGAGGATGAGGTCCAAAGCTTCTATGCCGACCTCTTCACTGTTGAAGATGACCACATCTGTGTATTAGTAAATGGAGTGGATATGGTATTGGATGCTACTGTGTTGGGAGATATTCTCAAGGTCCTATCTGAAGGTTTGTCATCTGTGAGAGGTGCTTGTAGATCAAATTTTTGGCGCGCCATTGTGAAGGAAAAAGATGTTCAGCATGGGGAACGAGTACAAAAGAAGACTTTGCATCCTGTGTACCAACTGCTTTTCGAATTGGTTAACAAATTTCTGCTCCCTCGTGCTGAAAAGAGGTCCATTACTTCCATTTCTGATCTGTACCTAATGGAAGCACTCGATGATTTCCATTCTATCAACTTGCCTACCATTATGATTGAACATATGCAGAAAGTGGCAGCTTTCAGAGATGGGAATCATGGCTTCCGTATGGATTTCTTCTCATGCGTGTATTCAAGTTTTTCGATGTACCATTAGGGAATCCCAAGATGGAGACTAGGAAAAAAACCTTCTCAAAGAATACACTAGAAGAATATGAATGTGTTGAAAAAGTTGGGGGGAGTGGGGAGCACTTCGACGATCTCTCAGCTCATCAACGCAGAATAGTGACACAGAGGAGATTAGGAAGCTGAAGGCAAGGGATTCCATTCTTGAGACTCAGCTTAGTTAGGTTGTAGCATCACTAGGATCTTTTAGCTTCTCTAGTGAAGAAGTTGCTCGTCTGTCTAAAGAAAATACTGAGCTCAGGCAACAGGTGGAGAACCTGAGAGAGAAACTGCTCGAAGAGAAAATGTACACAAATGCTCGGATGGATCTTGTTCTCAAAACTCTTGTTGCCTCCTCCAAGCCTTCCTCCTCCAGTGCCCCCTAAGAAAATCTTTCAGTGACTAGTGTCAAGTTTCTATATTTGTTTTGGTGACTTGTGGTAGTTATTTTTTATTTTTTATGTGATTGGATTTCACCAGTGTTGCTCCGGCCTTCAAAAATCCAAATGTGCCTTTGCTGTAATGGAAAAGGCTTATGTTTTATATATCAATGAAGACTCTCTTTTGCTATTAAGTGCTTGTCTCTTTTCTGCTTCTCTTTTCTATCATGTTATGTGCACACATGTGACATGAGTTAGCTAGGCTAGACTTCTTCTTTATGCTGACTGCTTGCTTGTGTATTTTAATGATGCCAAAAGGGGGAAGATGCAAGGGGATCTGATTAAGGAGGAAGCATAGAGTTAGAGGGAACTTCTGAAGTTCCTGGTATTTTATCTGGTTTATTGTGCTCTACAATTTTTGTCAATTTTTAAAAGTTTGTCATCATCAAAAAGGGGGAAATTTATGGGTTTAAAGTATCTTAGATTTATGTTTTGATGATCTAACAAACTTATTATTAAGAACCAGATAAAGGACCTGATGCACCCTTGGTATATTTATCCATCAATGGACTCAAGCTAATGTGAGTTGTATGACTTCAAACAGTTAAGAATAAACTCAAGGACCTGATCCCTTGGAGTTTCCTTAAGTACGAAGTCAACTCTACAGCTTGGAAGTGACTGCCTGCATTGTACATGCTATAGTGCAGAAATAGTGCAGCAGTCACTTCCCATTGGGAAGGGCTTTTTACCAACCAGTGTTTACATCATCTATGTGATGTCATCCAAAGCATATTAACAAGAAGTATTACAATAAAACATTACTTGAAAACTTGTGAGATTACTCAAGCATTCAAGATCTGATCACAGAACATTGAAGTCACAAGTGTATCAAGAACAAAGTGCAACACTACTACGGACCAGTTCCATAACAAGTCTTGTGTATGTCCTTAGTTGAGTTGTATCTTTGTATTTGTTCTTCATTGTAATTCCTATTATGCTTACTTAGAAGCTTTAGTTAGGAACCTCATAAACCCATAAAGTTTGTGTCGTGACTATAGTTAGTCATGAGTTAAAGTCTTTGTAATAGGTGTATTGTAAAGTGGCTTGTAATAGGTGTATTACAAGTTAGTGAGAGATTAAGAGTTTAATTCCTAGGTTGCAATAGGTTGTAATCTAATGTTTGCTCAGTAATGAAATTGAAATCCTACCAGTGTAGGTCGTGGTTTTTTTGTCCCCTTGAGTAGGGATTTTTCCACGTAAAAATCTCCTGGTCATTTACTTACTGTTAGATTAGTTAGTACTGTGGGAACTGTTACAGGACCAGGTCTCTATACAGTTTGTTGGACTCATATATTCTATCTTTTTTCATGTTGAATCATTTCAAACTCACAAAACACATCTACACACGGCGACAATGGCCTCAGACTCCACGGAGAAAACAAGAATGTTATCGCTCCAGGAATCGAGGTGCTGCAGGCTGACCTCGGAGGAGCACCTCACGGCAACCCAGTTGATGTCAGTTCGCATGTTGCTTTGAATGCATACTTAGGCACAGACCCCGAAGGAAGTGTACACAGAGAAGGTCGAACTGACGGTCGAGGTGCACGGGGCAGAGGAGACGAAGGAGTCAGTCTTTAAGTAATATTTGAAATGCTTCAAGCCCAACAAAAAGCCATTGCTCAGTTACAGAATCAGCACAAAGCACCAAGTAAGGTCGAATAGGAGGTTACTCACTGTACCGAGCAGGTGCTTGAAAGATCAGGTGATAATACCTCGACAACCGACCATGCCATAATGAGGATGCTCGAGGAGCTCACTAAGAGAATAGAATCGGGAGAGAAGAAAATTGAGGCCAACGATAAGAAGGTAAAAACCTACAATTCCCGAGTTGACCAGATACTGGGGGCACCATTAATCTTAAAAGGAATAGATTCCAAGAAGTTTGTGCAAAAACATTCCCTCCGAGCGCGGCTCCAAAGACCATACCAAAGAAGTTTTGTACTCCCGATATACCTAAATACAACGGGACCTCTGACTCGAATGAGCACATTACTTCTTATACGTGCGCCATAAAAGGTAATGATTTGGAGGATGACAAAATTGAGTCTAGATTGCTGAAGAAGTTCAGAGAGACCCTGTCGAAGGGAGCCATGATTTGGTATCACAACTTGCCACCGAATTCTATCGATTCATTCACCATGTTGGCAGATTCATTCGTAAAGGCACACACTAGGGCCATAAAGGTTGCAAAAATAAATACAGACCTCTGCAAAGTAAATAGAGGGATAACGAGATGCTAAGGGAGTTCGTATCTCGATTCGAAATGGAATGCATGGAGTTACCACCAGTCACTGATGATTGGGTTGTTCAGGCTTTCACCCAAGGATTGAATGAACGGAGTTCGATAGCATCACACCATCTGAAACAGAATTTGATTGAGTACCCAGCTATGACTTGGGAAGATGTTCACAATCGATATCAGTCGAAGATCAGGGTCAAGGATGACCAATTAGGAGCCCTTTCAGGCTCAGAGCATCCAAACCAGTCGACAAGTAAAAATTAGAGGGATGTCGATGAGAATCAAGGTCGAATAAGGATCGATACCAGCCATATATTGCAGATCGGAAGAATAACGGTCAGAGATGCAACTTCACCAGGAACGATCGAAGGAGTGACCGAGGGCAAAATTCTCGGGGACGTATGAGTAAAACTGACTTCGACAAATATGCGAATCCCACAGAAGCACCTCGGCTATCGGAGTACAATTTCAGCATCGATGCATCAGGGATTGTCTCGGCTATCGAAAAGATCAAAGATACTAGGTGGCCCAGACTGATACAGACCGATTCCTTTCAAAGTAACCCAAATCTAATGTGTAAATATCATGGCACACATGGCCATAGGACCGAAGACTGCAGGCAGCTGAGGGAGGAAGTAGCTCGACTATTCAACGAAGTCCATCTTCGAGAGTTCCTCAATGATCTAGCTAAAAATCACTTCAGAGAAAGAGATGCCAGCAGAAAAAATGAACAAGAAGAACCTCAGCATGTTATACACATGATCGTTGGCAGGGTCGACTCCCACAAGGACCTATATTCAAACGCACAAAGGTGTCTATCACCAGAGAAAAACGGTCGAGACTATGTGCCCGAAGGCACTTTATCATTTGACGACGAAGAAGCGGAAGGCATTTCTCGGCTGCACAACGACGCCATGGTAATTTCCATTTTATTAAATAAAGTTCAAGTTAAGCGTGATTTAGTGGATCCAGGTAGCTCGACGATCATCATTAGGTCGATAGTCGTAGAGCAGCTCGGCCTGAAGGACCAAATTGTACTGCATCTCAAGCCCTAAAAGGCTTCAACATGGCTAGTGAAACAACAAAGGGGGAGATAATCCTACTAGTAAATGTGGCTGGAACTATCCCAGATACGAAATTCCATGTCATCGAAGGCGACATGAGATATAATGCGCTGCTCGGAAGGCCTTGGATCCACAACATGTGGGCAGTACCATCTACCATTCACCAAATGATGAAGTACCCGACGACGTATGGTCTGAAAATGATTTATGGGGAACAACATGCTGCAATGGAGATGTTTGCGGTCGATGAGGTAACGCTGATATCAACACCTTCGACTCCAGAAAAATCGAGCACCAAAGATAAAAAGATGGCCAAATAGTAATCACTGTTCCCAGCCTCGACCAAATCGGAGAAACAGGTAGTGGAAAAAGAAGAAGAAGATTTTCTAACTCCTCGGACTTTTGTTGTTCCCGAAGAGTCAGATGCAACCAAGTCAATAGTCGAGGAGTTGGAACATGTGATACTAATAGGGTATCTGCCCGAACGAAAGGTATATCTAGGAACTGGGTTAACCCCCAAACTCAGGAAAAAAACTCATTCAATTCCTTATCGATAACATGGATAGCTTTACGTGGTCCCATTTAGACATGACAGGAATCCCACCGAAGATAACAACTCATCGACTGAGCCTAAATCCCAAGTTCAGACTGACAAAACAAAAGAGAATACCCCAGTCTAAAGAGCTACATATCAATGCCTAATTAACAAAATGTTCGAAGAATAAATAGGTAAATCAATGGAAGTTTACATTGATAATATGTTAGTTAAGTCCCTGTGCACAGAGGACCATTTGACTCATTTGCAGGAAACATTCAAAATCTTGAGGAAGTACAACATGAAGCTCAACCCCGAGAAATGTGCCTTCGGTGTCGGTTCAGGCAAATTCCTCGGCTTCGTGGTGTCGAATCGGGGAATCGAAATCAACCCCAATAAGATTAAGGCCATCGAGGACATCACCATCGTAAACAGTGTAAAATTCGTATAAAGGTTAAC
This sequence comes from Nicotiana knightiana, assembly GCA_005239525.1. Taxonomy (NCBI): domain Eukaryota; kingdom Viridiplantae; phylum Streptophyta; class Magnoliopsida; order Solanales; family Solanaceae; genus Nicotiana; species Nicotiana knightiana. The sequence goes on along the minus strand of ML396227.1, from coordinate 8,389 downwards.
CAGACGAATAGCTGCCTTGGGTCGATTCATTTCGAGGTCATCGAATCGAAGCCACAAGTTCTTCTCCTTACTCAAAAAGAAAAATGACTTCGCATGGACTCCGAAATGTCAACAGGCATTGGAGGAATTGAAATGATACTTATCGATCCCACCTCTGCTCCACACCCCGAAGGCAGATGCGAAGCTTTACTTATACTTGGAGGTGTCCGAGATAGCGATAATTGGTGTTCTGGTTCGAGAAGAGCAAAGTATGTAGTTTCCTGTTTATTACGTAAGTCGAATCTTAGGATATGCTGAAACTAGGTATCCACACTTAGAGAAATTGGCACTTGCACTAATAAGCGCATCTAGAAAATTAAAGCCTTATTTCCAGTGTCACCCCATATGTGTGATAACCATTTATCCACTCCGAAATGTTTTGCACAAGCCCGAATTATTGGGCCGATTGACCAAATGAGCCATCAAACTCAGCGGGTACGATATCGAATATCAACCCCGAACGACCATCAAGTTTCAAATTTTGGCAGACTTCGTGGCCAATTTTACGCCAACCCTCGTACGTGAAGTGGAAAAGGAACTTCTACTAAAATCAGGTACATCATTGGGGGTATGGACCCTCTTCACGGATGGTGCCTCGAATGTGAAAGGGTCCGGGCTCGGCATTGTTTTGAAACCACCCACAGGCAGTATTATTAGACAATCTATTAAAACTTCCAAATTGACTAACAATGAGGCCGAGTATGTGGCCATGATTGCAAGTCTCGAGCTAGCTAGAAGCTTGGGAGCGGAAGTCGTTGAATCTAAATGAGACTTTCTACTGGTAGTGAACCAATTAAACGGAACCTTCGAAGTTCGAGAGGATAGGATGCAAAGGTACTTAGACAAGTTGCAGGTAACCTTGCACCGTTATAAAGAGTGGACTCTACAACATATACCTCGAGAACAAAACACCTAGGCCGATGCACTTGCCAATTTGGGATCACTGGTCAAAGAAGATGAGATCAGCTCGGGGACCGTCGTCCAACTCTCAAGGTCTGTGATCGAGGAAGGACATACTGAAATAAATTCTACGAGCTTAACCTGGGACTGGAGAAATAAATACATCGAGTACCTGAAGAACGGAAAGCCTCCATCAGATCCCAAAGAGTCGAGGGCCTTACGGACTAAAGTTGCCTGTTTTACATTAGATAAGGACGGAACATTATATAGAAGGACGTTCGATGGTCCATTGGCGATATGCTTGGCACCGGGAGATACTGACTATGTTCTGCAAGAAATCCACGAAGGCACTTGTGTGAACCATTTGGGCGCCGAGTCACTAGTTCGAAAGGTCGTCAGAGTAGGATACTATTGGGATAGTATGGAAAAAGACTCTAAGGAGTTCGTTTGAAGATGCGACAAATGTCAAAGGTTTCCACCAATGATCCATCAGCCCGACGAACAAGTTCACTCGGTCCTATCCCCGTGGTCATTCATGCAATGGGGAATGGACATCGTCAGCCCTCTGCCATCGGCCCCAGGTAAAACTAAGTTCATTTTATTTATGACTAACTATTTCTCTAAATGGGTTGAAGCACATGCCTTCAAAAAAGTTAGGGAAAAGGAAGTGATAGATTTCATATGGGATCACATCACATGTCTGTTGATACCCAATTTTTTCTCATATTTCTCAAAAATACATATATATATATATATATATATATATATATATATATA
>ML396225.1:133586-156440 GCA_005239525.1 Nicotiana knightiana | reverse complement strand
CCAACCACCCCACACTTTAACCTTTACAAGTTCATAGCAATTCAAGTGCTCACGAGAGGTGAAAACGTTCAAATAGATGGTTAATTCAAACACAAGGGGTACGACTTACAGTGTGGTTTCCAAAGAAACAGGCTTACAGGCTCAACGGGGTTAACTATGATACATAACAATTAGGCGGGTGGAATACATCTACAGTTCAATAAGGAAACACCTATATCACTTCCAAGACTGTACAAGACTACTATTTCGCTTTGCAAACACACGGGGCAAGCTCTAGGCATCAAATGTCGTGCACAGAATACAACAAGCCTCACACACACATGACACATGACTCACTCCGGATTGGATCATCAAAATACTCTAGTCAGGGTACTTAAGCCAGATTAAGAACATACAATTTAAGGCACTCTTACAAGAATCAACAATTGAGCCTAAGCGTCACACTAAAGTACCCGCTATATTAAAAGAAAACGATGTTAAGAGATCCTATTTCAATTTTAGCCCATAGCCCACGAGTTCCTAACTAAAAAAATAAAAACTAACTACATCCGGTTCAAAGGAAACCCTTAGAAAAGAACTGTGGCCCAAAGAAAAACCAAGGGGGAATTAATACACTACTACAAAAGAAAATCTTTTTGTGTTTTTTCGACTTTAATCCCTCAAGAAACCCGTCGGATGATATCCATTGTCGGGACAAGTCGAAAAAAAAAGAAATTTTATGTGTATTAAATGTGAAACTACACTATTCTACATACAACATACAACATACCACATACAAACAAAGTATCCCCCACCCCACACTTAAAATGATGACATGTCCCGATGTCATACAAAATAAAGAAATGTGATATAAAGGAAACTTCCTTGGTACGTCAGTCTTGATCGGAGACAGTGTCGGGGTCGAGATGGAATGCCCTCCCCAGAACACGCAGACAGGCCATGATCTTCTTCTCCTACTTTGCATTTTGGGTGGCCAATGCATCAACTCGAGTCCCCAATTCTGTGACAGAAGTGCGCAACCCTGCCATTTCATGCTCTAAGGTTGTCATACGCGTACTCCGTCTGGCCACAAATGTTCCTTCAGCCTCCGCAACTTACTCTTATAGGGGTGACTCTGCCCCAACCTCATCTTGCCCTTCATCTCCCTCCTCTGGTGCATCAGAATCATCACTATTAGCTCGCCGGTTACCACAAGATCCTTCCTAGTGGCCACTTTATCCGCTCGAAACTTTGGTTCTTTCTTCAATTTTCCATTTGCGCTCTTGTTTTCCTGCACCCGAGCTTCCCGACATAATCTAGTGACCAGTGAAGGAAAGAAGAATCCGTACCTCTTCACGGGACAACGGATGAACATATCGCCGTGAATCACCGTGGCCACATCAAAATCGTGGCCAGTCATGAAGCACCAGATCAATGCAGCTTTGGGACCATTCACCTCGGTGGTGTTGGAGGAAGGCAGCAGGCGACTATTGATGATATACAGCCAACACTTCCCTTCAAAGGTGAGTGAGGATGAGTGAAACTTCTTTCCCGGCATAACCCACACTATGTCTTTGTTTGGCACATAGATTATTCTGAAAAACATGTTCCAGGTGGTTGGTTCTCGCCTGTAAGTCTCATAGTAGTCCTCTGCCCCATCAAATACAGGAAAATGATACGCCCTCCTAATGGTTTCTATTGAGGCATCCACACTCTTCTGTCGCACAATGCAGTTATGGTCCTCATTTCGGAGCAGTTGGCGTCGAATTCTAGTACCATCATCAAGTTGGACTCTTCCGGTTCTTCGAAGAAAATATCCAGCCTGCACCGAACCAACTCCTGATACATATTAGGTCAATTAGCCTGGAGGGACCCCCTCTCAATACCCCGTTTCGGTATGGTCTTTTTAGTAGCCTTTGGACTGAAACGTTCTTAGGCGGATCTTGAGACAAACTTGGTGTGATCAAACTGAGGTGCACTAGCCGGTGCTTGTGCCCGAGACGAGCCTGCATGGCCACTTGAAGAGGCACCGATAGTTCGTCTTTTCTTTGAGGGTATCATGGTACCTACACAACAAACACCACTATCAGTAAAAGGCGGGATATGTGAGCCAATTACGGTTACTCAGACTTCACTCGCACAATTGGTCACAAATTACATTCAAAACTCATTGTGGCATTACCACAAACACTTAATGTGCACATTCCCTCCAATTCACCCAAAGACCCAACTAAACTTTCATTCTACCACAAATTTAACAATGTTTTCCAACCCAAACAAATCCACTATCCTCACATGCCAACAAATATACTAGCAATCCAAAACAAAAACAAGAGTAACCATAACTTCTACTACCCTACAATTTAAAAAAAAAGAAAAGAAAGAAACAAATTGGAAAAACTAAAAAAAGAAAATAAAAGTCATGGTACTTACTTGAAGATCTTGTGAGGAATAGAGATTGGGGAATGATTGAGTAGAGAAGTGGAAGAAAGAGAAGTAGGTTTTTTTTTCTTTGGGAATTTGGGGGAGAAGGGATGATAATGTGCATTTTGGGGAGGGAGGGGAGGGTTTTCTTTTTGTTGTTTCAGATTTTAGGAGGGGGAAAGAAGGGGGGAGGTTATTAGTAAAGAAAAAACAAGTAAAAAAACTAATGAAAAGAAAAGAAAAGAAAGGAAAAAATAATAATTTCTAACTAAACCAAAACGACGCCTAGTGCGTGGCCATGCACGTGGGACGGACGGTGTGTCAAAATCTTCGGTCAATCCGCGGCCGCGGATGTGCAACAGTGAGGGTCTCAATATCCGCAGCCTATGCACGTCCGCGGACGTTGCCTCCGAGATTTTTTTCTTTTTCACACTTTTTACCTATCTCTGGGTTGGTTCCTTCATCCTGAATCCTTCCGGAGCGCATAATTTCATCCCTGAACATTAATAGACCTGTCAATACCTTCATCGTTTTAAAATCTAATACAAAAATAAGAACAAAGAAAAATAATGGGTTGCCTCCCAAAAATCACCTGATTTAACGTCGCGCCACGACGAATTACAACAAACCATGGGTTTCCTCCCAGGAAGCGCATGATTTAATGTCGTGGCACGACGTATGCTTTCATTATTGCTCTTCGCTCACGTATTGGCGCTCTTCCAAAGATATCACCACTTTATCCCATTTTTCTTCGACCATTCCAAGGTAGTGTTTCAACCTTTGCCCATTCACTTTAAACTTATTCTTTCCATCTTCGGACTAAATTTCTACAGCGCCACTTGAGAACACTTGCACAACTCTAAATAGTCATGACCATCTAGATTTCATCTTACCCGGAAACAATCTTAATCTCGAGTTGTATAACAACACTAAATCTCCGGGTTTGAAGTTCCGATCTAGAATGTTCTTATCATGCATCATTTTCATCCTTTCTTTGTAAAATCATGCATTCTCAAATGCATGGAACCATAATTCCTCGATTTCATGTAGATCTGTGACTCTACTTATGCTTGCGGTCTCCATATCCAAATTCAACTGTCGCAGTGCCCAAAGGGCTTTATGCTCATGCTCTACCGGAAGATGGCATGCTTTTCCAAATACCAACTTGTATGGTGACATACCAATTGGAGTTTTAAACGTTGTGCGGTACGCCCATAATGCATCATCCAGCTTCTTTTCCCAATCAGTCCTTGTCGCATTCACTATTTTGGTCAGGACACTTTTGATTTCCCTTTTGGACTCTTCAACTTGCCCGCTCGACTGTGGGTGGTAAGGTGTGGCAACCTTATAGAAAACTCCATACTTTTATAACAGCCTTTTGAACGCTCTATTACAAAAATGGATTCCACCATCACTGATTATAGCTCTCGGAGTGCCAAAACATGTGAAAATATTTTTCTTTAGATATCTTGTCACCCCTTTGGCATTATTTATTGGGAGAGCCACAACTTCCACCCATTTGGAGACATAGTCAACTGGTACTAATATGTATTTGTTACCATACGAGCTGACAAATGGCCCCATGAAGTCAATCCCCCACATGTCTAATACTTTCACCTCCTGAATTGAGTCATCGGCATCTCGTGACAGCGAGATATGCTTCCCGTCCTTTAGCACTCATCACAACTTTTCACCCAAGCATGGGCATCCTTGAACAGAGTCGGCCAATACAAACCCGACTCCAACACCTTCGTTGTTGTACGAATTCCTCCAAAGTGCCCACCATATGGTGAAGCATGGCAAGCCTGCAAAACAGAAGGTTGATCTTTCTCGGGGATACACCTCCAGATCATGTTATCTACACATATTTTAAACAGTAAAGGCTCATTCCAGTAATAATATCGAAAATTGTGAAAGAACTTTTTCTTTTTAATTGAAGAGAGTTCATAAGGTACAATACCGCTTGCCAAATAATTAGTAATATCAGCATACCATGGCATCTCCTCCATTGTTAATGCTAGTAATTGTTCATCCGGGAATGTCTCTGTTATATCTTCAACCTCTACCTTCTTTTTAGCTCCCTCCAACCTTGAGAGGTGGTCTACCACTTGGTTATCTGTCCCTTTCTTGTCATGGATCTCCAGATCGAATTCTTGTAGCAAAAGAACCCAGTGGATCAAGCGTGGCTTTGACTCCTTCTTTGCTATTAAGTACCTAATTGCTGCATGGTCAGTATAAACAATAACTTTTAAACCAATCAAATAGGACCTGAATTTGTCAAATGCAAATACCACAACCAACATTTTCTTCTCAGTCACGGTATAATTGAGTTGTGACCGCTTAGCGTTCTGCTTGCATAGTAGATTGGGTGCATCAACTTGTCTTTTCGTTGCCCCAGGACGGCTCCTACAGCATAGTCACTCGTGTTGCACATGAGCTTGAACGGTTGCTCCTAATTGGGTGCAACAATGATTGGTCCAGTCACCAGTGTCATTTTCAGCTCCTCAAATGCCAACCTGCAATCATCATAGAACATAAAGGGACGATCCTTTTCAAGGAGTTTACATAAGGGGTTAGAAATTTTAGAGAAATATTTTAGGAACGCCTGTAGAATCCGGCATCCCCAAGGAAACTTCTCACCGCCTTGACCGAAGTGGGCGGTGGCAACTTCTCAATCACGTCAACCTTAGCATGGTCGACCTCAATTCCTTTACTAGACACTCGATGCCCCACACTATCCTTTCTTGTACCATAAAATGACATTTTTTCGTCGAATGATTCCCCCACCACAGAGAAATCATCCATAAAGACCTCCATAATATCTTTAACCATATCCGTGAAAATGGCTAACATACACCTCTTGAATGTAGCCGGTGCATTGCAAAGTCCAAAAGGCATTCTCCGAAAAGCAAAGATGCCATACGGGCAAGTAAATGATGTTTTCTCTCTGTTTTCAAGGGCTATTGAGATCTGGTTGTACCACGAATTTCCATCCAAGAAGCAGAAGTGAGACCGCCCAGCCAACCTATTCAACATTTGGTTAATGAATGGCAAGGGGAAATGGTCCTTCCAGGTGGCTGTGTTCAGTTTTCGATAATCCATGCAAATACGCCAGCCCATGACTGTAGGATTCGAGATCAACTCGTTATTCTCATTTTTTATGATCATCATTCCTCCCTTCTTCGGCACACACTGAACAGGGCTAACCTAGTTACTGTCAGATATGGGGAAGATGATACCCGCATCTGACCACTTGGTCACTTCTTTCTTCACCACCTCTTTCATGTTCGGGTTCAGCCTTCTTTGATGTTCTCTGTAAGGTTTGTGCCCTTCTTCCAAGAGAATCTTGTGTATACAAAAGGCTGGGTTGATACCCTTTATGTATGCCATGGTCCAACCAATAGCATTTTTACATTCCTGTAACACCTGTAAGAGTTGCTCTACCTGCACAGCTAGCAAACCAGATGATATAATAACAGGTAAAGTAGAATTAGGCCCTAAGAAAGCGTACCTGAGGTGAGCTGGAAGCGGTTTCAGGTCCAACTGTGGTGGCTCCTCTATCGATGGTTTCGCAAGTGGTGTTTCTCTTTCCTCTAAGAGTAAGGGCTCGAACTGGGGTTCCCTTTTCCAGAACCCTTGACTCTCGAGGGCCATTACCCACTCCGCCAACTCTTCACCATCCATCTCTTCCATATTCATCAAACAGGTTTCTAACAGATCTTTGACCTTAAGGGTCTCATCTTCCTCTTGCAGTATTACATCCACGGCCTCCACTAGAAAGTAATTCGCAAATTCGCTGGGTCTCCTCATAGATTGTTGAACATTGAATATTATTTCTTCATTATTCAACCTCATTTTTAACTCTCTAATCTCACAATCAATAAATGCTCTACCAGTGGCTAAAAATGGCCTCCCCAGAATAATTGGTATCTTTTCATGCACTTGACAGTCGAGAATAACGATGTCTGCAGGAAATACAAACTTCCCCACTTGGACAAGCACATCATCCAGAATTCCTGTCGGTCTTTTGACTGTGTGATCAGCCATTTGCAGCAATATTGAGGTCGGTCTAGCTCTGCCAATGCCTAGTTTTGTGTAGATTGCCAAAGGCATCAAATTGATATTGGCTCCCAAGTCACACAGTGCTTTAGCAAAAGCATAACTCCCAATTGTGCATGGGATAGTGAAACTACCCGAATCAGACAGTTTTTGAGCCATAGGTCTTGTCACTACCGTGATGCAGGTCTGAGTCAGAGTTACAGCAGACAGATCCTGGAAGTCAAATTTTTGAGACATCAGGTCCTTCATCATTTTTTCATAGCCTGGCATTTCCCTCAAAGCATCTATCAGCGGAATATTTAATTGAATTTTTCTGAGCATCTCTATGAATTTTCTGTATTGATCATCTTTCTTTTGATTTGACAACCTCTGAGGGAATGGTGCAGGAGTTAGCTTCTTCCCACTGCTTTGTGTCTTTTCTTTACTAGAGGCTTTTTCTACCACCTGTTTTAGGAGTTATTCAATTTCCTTCTCCTTGCCCTTGTCAACCTGTGTCTGTTCAATTACAACCTCTGTGAGATATGCTAACTCGTTGGTATCTAATTTCACTGGAGAAGTTGGCATTGTGTCTCTCCTAGATTGAGAAAATTCTTGCTCTCTGTCTAAATCCCTTACATTTCTGAGACTCACTGCCATTAACTGATTTGGGTTCTGCTTTTTTGGGTTGATGTTTGTGTCTGCAGGCAATCTTTTTCTTGGGCGATTGTTCAAGGCCATAGATAGTTGTCTCAATTGAGTTTCAATGCCTTTGATCGCCAAACCATGTGCGGCTAACTTCTCTTGCATCTTTCTATTTTTCCTGATGAGTTGTTGCAGCATGCCCCTGATTTCTATCATATTACTGTCTTGTTATTGATGAGGCGGTTGGTAAGCCAATTGTTGCTGGATTTGCTGATTATAGCCCTGCTGCCTTTGATAAGGCATGACTTGTCCTTGTGGTCGTGCTCCCCCTGGATTGGTGTTGTGTTGTTGTTGGTTTGGTTTGTACTGCTGATTGTCCCCATTGCTTCCCACCTTTCCTCTGATCTCCAAAATTATTAATGTAATTCATGTCTTCTCTGAAACCATGGCTTTCATTCTCTCCACTCCACGAGCAAACATATGACTGATTGATGCAGGGAGTGCATAAGCCTCCATTTTTCCTATCAACAATGTTCACCTGCTTCGTACACATCTCATAAATCTTCTTTTTCAGCAAGCTCATCTGGGTCATGAGAATGGCTATGTTTTCTGCATTTGAACTGTTTGGGTCAAGAGCAACATAATGCATTATTGGTGTGAGTGTTGTACTTCTCGTCATCCAGCCTGAATTTTGATCCATCTTGTCAAGAAGAATCTTACACTCTGTGAATGTTTTACTCAAGAATGCACCCCCGGCTGAAGCATCTACATTGGCCTTCATATCGTCTACCAAACCTATATAGAATCTCTGTCCCAGCATCTGATCCGGGATGCCATGGTGTGGACACTTCACCAGCATACCCTTAAACCTCTCCCAGGTTTCTTGCAAGGTCTCAGTCGGTTTCTGCATGAACTGCAATATCTCATCAATTTGCCTCGCAGTTTTGTAAGGGGATAGAACTTGTTTAAGAACTGTTTGCCTAATTCCTCCCAAGTAGAAATGGAGTTTATTGGGAGAGAATTCAGTCAAGTTTGAGCCTCCCCAGTCACTGAGAATGGGAACAGTAATAACTTGATTGCTTCAGAAGTCACATTCGGTTGTCTTTGAGTGACAAAAATTGACAAAACGTTCTTCAAATGTTGTTGTGGGTCTTCGATGTACGACCCGGAGAACATCCCTTTATTCTGCAGCAAGTGCAGCATGTTGTTGGTAATCTAAAACGTCTCCCCTTGTATTTGAGGAACTGCAATTGATGTGGCCAGGTTATCAGCAGTTGGTTGTGCCCAATCATAAATAGTAGCTTCCGACACAAGAGGTTATACCACTCCGATGTTGGGTTAACTCGATCATTCTTATTGTTTTCGTTGACGTTTTCAGCATCGTCCATTTCAATTTGGAGTTGGTCTTTTTGTTTTAACTATTTTCCCTTCTTGTTAGCTCGATTCAATGCCCTGAATGCTTTCTCGGGATCTGAGAGTCCTTCAAATAGTTCACTAGTCCTCAAGGAGCTTCTAGGCATGCACCTGAGTCATAGAAGAGTTCAAACGTGAGAATTTCAATGGAAATTTTTAACACCACAGAAATTGATCTAAACTAACAATCCTAGAAATTCTTCCAAGTTATAATAAATAACATCGTTAGTTCCTCAACAACGATGCCAAAATTTGATCACGCTCAACTACGCCTTGTAAAAAGGACTAAGCGATCCCTGCAAATATAATCCGGTACAAGAGTCCGGAGTCAAATCCCACAGGGAACTAACCTATTTACTACTACTTTTAGTAATGCTAATGATAAGCTCAGACAATTTTCAGATCCAAGATTTTGATTGATAATTAACAGAAATTATTTAATTAAGGAAAAATGACAATAAAAACTATCAATAAGTAAGAATGAAGTTGAATTCAATGGTAAAAGGATCTAGGGTTATTGATTTTCCCAATTGTTAGATTAATTTTTAACACGTTAGCTATAATCTCGCTGTAACACTCTATAAAGATGATGAGTTCTTGGTTACCGTAATTATCTCTTAATAAATTACGATAATTTACTAGAAGCATTCTCTCGAACTACTCTAGTTAAAAATTTATACAACTCATAAACATCACACCAAAGCTTCGTTATCTCTAATACCGCGTTTAAATTCAAGTAATTAATCTCTTAACTTACCCGAAAGTGGCATTGTTGTCACGAACCGAATTTTCCACCGTCGGGACCGTGATGGCGCCTAACATTGAACCCGCTAGGCAAGCCAATGTTAATGTTTATTTATCTTATTCATTTATTTTTAACGGATAACAGGTGATGTACAAATTAGCGAAAATAAAAGTGCGAAAGAAAACAAAGTCTAACAACTTGATTAAATGCCATTACGAAATTCATAATACTAAACCCAGAATTTGGTGTCACAACTTCACAGGCTGTCTATGAATACTACATATAAAGGTCTGAACAAACTAAATAAATTTGTCTCAGAATAAAGAAGAACATAGTGGAAATAAAGTATGAGGGGACGCCAAGGCCTGCGGACGCCTGCAGGACTACCTCAGAATCTCCAAATGGACTGAAGGCAGCCTCCTCATTCTAAGGTCCGTAGGGTCCTATACCGGGATCTGCACAAAAGTGCAGAGTGTAGCATCAGTACAACCGACCCCATGTACTGAGTGAGTGACGAGCCTAACCTCGGCGAAGTAGTGACGAGTCTAGGACACGATAACCAATTAAACGTGTGCAGTTTAATCATATACGGAGGAAATAATAACAACAAGAAATAAGCAGCTAAATACAAAGAAAGGGGAACATGTTGAGGGGAGTAAATATCAAATAATGGAAATAAGAAGTAAGGCAACAAATTAGATATCAATTTAAATAGCAGAAGTAACAGCACAAAAACAAGTGTACGGCATCACCCTTCGTGCTTTTATCTCATCCTCACCAAATAATAAATAGAATGCACGGCATCACCCTTCGTGATTTTACTCCCATCCTCACCAAATAATAAATAGAATGCACGGAATCACCCTTCATGCTTTTACTCTCATCCTCACAAAAAATCAATAGAAACGGCACGGTATCACCCTTCGTGCTTTTAATATCATAATATGACACGGCATCACCCTTCGTGCTTTTAATCTCTCTCACAATATCATACACGGCATCACCCTTCGTGATTTACACTCTTCCTCACCCAAACAAATCAATAACATCAATCCGGCAAGGAAATCAACAATACAAACCACAATAATAAAGCCATAACGTCCCGGCAAGGGAGTCAACAGTAGAATCAATATCATCTCAGCAAGGAAAAAACAGTTATAACCAATCTCACCTAGTTACTCAATTTCATATAGTAATTCTCAACTTGAACTAGTACTAAACAATAATCAATACCAAGGAAAACACCACCAACATAGATAATTGTCAAATTAAACTCAAGTAATGCTTAATGAAAAATCACATAAATCACAATATTCGACTCACGGCATGCTTGACACCAACGTATATATACTTTTCACCACACCTATATGTTACACATTATACTAACACGTAGAAAATAATACACAATATCTATTCACTCAAGCTAAGTTTAAGCCAAACACTTACCTCGAATTTCACGACCAAACTCAAGCCTCAATTACCGCTTTCCCTTTAGAATTCGCCTCCAATTCGATTGTATCTAGACATAATTAGCTTAACAATATCAATAAATGCTAAATAATTCAACCCCAATGCTTAATTATGAGTTTTTTATCATTCTTCCCAAAAAGTCAAAAATCGACATCAGGCCCGCTTGGTCAAAACATGATGTTCGGACCAAAATACGCTCACTCATACATCCACGAGCCCGAATATATAATTAGTTTCGGAATCCGATCCCAAATCGAGGTCTAAATTCCCAAATTTGTAAAATCCCTAATTCTCCCAAAACCCCTAATTTCTACCCTTCAAGAACAAGATTTAGGCCTAGAAATCTAATGGGTGTTAATGGAAAATGAAGAAAACGAGTTTAAGAACACAAACCTAGAACTTGATGGCGAAATCCCCCTTCAAAAATCGCCCATAAGCTTCCTTGGTTTTGAAAATATGGAGTTATGGTTATATCCCGTTTTTCTACTATTTTAAGTGAGCTGGACAGACCTTCTACGCGTTCGCGTGAGGTCTGTCGCGTTCCCGTAGCCTTGGGCCATATTGGCCCTCGCGTTTGCGACACTGCCTATGCGTTCGCGTAGGCTCACCCTCCCTAGCCTTCGCGTTTGCGTGCCTCTGGCCGTGTTCGCATAGGATTCCAGCTCTCCCCATCCCCAGCTCCCTTAACACAGTGCCTTCGCGAGGGCCTAGACGCTTTCGCGTAGAGCAACCTACCCAGGGCTCCGCGTTTGCTCGTGGACAGTGCGTTCGCATAGAGTACCCAGGCCCCTTCCCCCATTTGTTCTTCGCGTTCGCGTGAGTTACCACGCGTTCGCATAGAGTAAAATACCAGACACCAGAAACAACACCCTTACCAGATTTTTCTAAGTCCAAAAACACTCCAACGCCTATCCGAAACTCACCCGAGCCCTCGGGACTTCAAACCAAACTGTACACAAACTTAAAAACATCCTACGGACTTACTCGTGCGATCAAATCGCCAAAATAACATCTTAAACAACGAATTTATCATAAATATCAAAGGAAAATCTCAAGAACTTTCAAAGTTTCAATTCACAACTACGAGTCCGAATCACGTCAAATGACCTCCATTCCTTACCAAATTTACAGGCATCACTCAGATACCATATTAAACCTGTACCGGGCTCCGGGANTGAAATACTTTCTTTTACTAATTATCAAGAAATCAGGTATAAGGACTAAGTGAACCACCTTAAACTTTTTATGAACATCTTCAGAGTTAAGTTATCTTTCTAAAAGTCGAGTTCAGTTTTCAAGCTTATTCAAAAAACATATGAGGTTCACCGAGACATTTGTATGCGATACGAAGGTGATTATGAGATTATGAGAACAAGAGTACCAATGAGCCAAGATTGGCTAAGTTCTTGTTATGGCCTATTATGTGCATTCAAAGTTCATATCATACATGGCATATTATGCATGGACTTCGAGCTATAATCGGAGGTAAGGGGCCTATTTGCCCGAAAGACTATATATATTGTATAGATGGCCACAGGTTGGCAATATGATACCGGTTAGCTACCGGGAGAGACCGCCATTGCTAGCATTTGGTTGGGTATGTCATGCATTTGCATCAATATATATGTATTCACGACATACGATTACACGAGCATACCATGCATATTTGATTACTATGAGGTCGGATGTCGGCCATGGAGTTTCAGTGTCAGGTGTTATCTCTATTACCCTTTTTACATCAGCTATGTATGATTCTACTTTCTGCCTTACATACCAGTACATTTTTATTCGTACTGATGTCCCGTTGCCTGGGGACACTGCATTTTGTTTCGTGCGTGCAGGTCCAGGTAGGGACTCTGATCGACCCCTCCGCTAGGATTTCGGGGTTCAGCTGTGAGTTGGTAAGCTCCACCTCTTCCTGGAGCTTCCATAGGATGGTTACTTATGTTGTATAGTTTGGGTATAGTCGGGACCTTGTCTCGACAACGCTTATGACACTCTTAGAGGCTATTGTGGACACAGTATTCTGGGTTTCTTTTTGCAGCTTTCAGTCTCCAGCCCATAGGCTTGGCATGTATATATATGTGTGTAGGCATGTATGTCTTCAGTCGCGGCCTCGTCGGCCAGCTAGTACTTTATTATTTTGGCTTGTCTACCTTTGTTTATATGGCTTATTGTTATTCAGGTCATGACCTTAACGGTCTAGGCTTAGTATTTCAGATTGTTGTGCTGCCCGATCTCTTGGGCCCCCAGTTTAGTTAGCTAGTATGTTTAGTGGCTAACTCGATAGAATACAGTATCGAGTGCCAGTCATGCCTCCCCTAGTTTGGGGCGTGACAAAAATACGGGCCCGATACCATCAATTTCAAATATAATCAAATTTTCAAAAACTCTTATAATTTCAATAAAATAATTTCTTTCAAAAATTCATTTCTCGGGCTTGGGACCTCGGAATTCATTTCCGGGCGTACGTCCAAGTCCCATATTTTCCTACGGACCCTCTAGGACCGCCAAATCACGGGTTCGGTTCCGTTTACCCAAAATATTGACCAAAGTCAACTTAAATTAAATTTTAAAGGCAAAATTAGAATTTTTCTAAGTTTTTCGTATAAAAGCTTTCCGGATATATGCCCGGACTGCATGCAAAATGAGGTGAGATAAAAGGAGGTTTTCAAGGCCTTGGAACACAGTTTTAACTTATAAAATGAGAGATGACTTTTTGGGTCATCACAATTGTTCAATAACAATCTAATCAAGTGTTCTTTCTCAAGCCACACAAGATAACTAGACATGATTAATCAAGGGCCCTTTCAATTAATCACAAGACAACACATAGTTGAACAATTATAGAGTAAAGAACGGCTCAATTATATCAAAACATAGTCAAAACTCCATCCAACAATTAGTTCCATCAACCCTAGATGACAGGTTTAACTACTCATACTACTAGACAGGATTACACTATAAAAATTCATAATTAACAATGGAATTAAGAAGAAGAAGATGAAAACTAGTAGGGAAATTCTCCGTCTTCCTCCTTTTTTGTTCTTGCCTCCAAAGTCTTCTAAAAACAGGTATCCTCTCCTTTTGGGCGAATTAGGCTTCATATAGGTCAAGGTTAGTCGCCCTTGGGATTACACAATTGGCCTTGGACTATTTTTCCCGGAAGCCTGTGCACGGCTGCAGATCAACCGCGGATCGACCGCACATTTTGCCCAATTCACTGCCTGATGTGCGCGGCCGCGCACCTGGAGGGATTTCTCTCACTTGCTTTTCTTTCTTCTTTTTGATCGCGCTAACCTCCGATTGGCCTTCCATGCTCCATATTGACTCCAAAATACTCTTTAGCTTCCTCATAGCCCGGAATTACTCCTGCAAATCATAAAATTCTTAATTAGAGCATTTTGTTATCATTTAGCATTCAAATATCACTAAAGTGTAGCTAAGAGAGCGTAAATAGTAGTTAAACTATGTAATTATAGCCTATTATCAACTGTCTGTACTCAAATTCAGCGAGACTGTAAAATAAGGAATGATAGAACAATTACCAAGAAGGGAAGTAGGAGGGACAGGGAGTGGGCAGATGTATCATATAGACAAAGGTAATGACGCAAAGAACACATAGAGTCCATGTTTTGTGACTATGGGTAGGGGTGTATATGGACCGGGTTGGTTCGGATTTTATTAAAATCAAACCAAACCAATTATATCGATTTGAATTGGTTCAGTTTTGTCGGGTTTTTCGATTTTTCGGGTTTTTTATTACTTACATATTATTTCAATCTTACTTTGTTAAATATTTGAGAATTAAATATATATTTACTAAAAGTATAAAAAATTGACAAATATATTATCAATTAAAATATTCTTATGGAATAATTCTATTAGTAACACATCATTGTTATTTTTTTAGTCGTCCGCCAAAACTTTTCGTTGATATACACATTCATGTTAACCGAATTTAGTAATTAAACATAAAAATCAATACGATACCTAAATATTAATAACCACTTCACATTCAAAAAAGATATAAGAATTTAATAGATCTTAACATATGATATGAATATGAAAGAACAAAGAGACAGACGCATTTAGTAACACTTGATAAGTAAGTGATCATACAACTCATTATTTAAGGTCAATAAATATGGAGCACTTCATATTCTATTAAAACTTTGTATCCCGCAAGAGAATCCCAAATATTTCTAGATATTTTTTTAAAGAAAATTCTATATAAAATCTTAAAAGTATATATAAAAATTATATATTTATATGTCGGGTTGGTTCGGATTTTTTTTACTCAATACCAAACCAAATCAACCCAAACCACGTCGGATTTTTTAATCGGTTTGGTTTGACTTTTCGGTTTGGTGCGGTTTTTCGGTTCGGTTTATACACCCCTAACTATGGGAAGATTATAGGTAGCAATACCTAGTTTTCCTAGTTTGTATAGTTTCAAGGTGTATACCTCGTACAGTTGTCGTTGGAATGATTAATAATATTATTTTTTTCACCAAAAAAAAAAAAAAAAAAAAAAAAAAAAAAAAAAAAAAAAAAAAAAAAAAAAAAAAAAAAAAAAAAAAAAAAAAAAAAAAAAAAAAAAAAAAAAAAAAAAAAAAAAAAAAAAAAAAAAAAAAAAATGAGCCATAGTATTTGTCTACTTTTAAAATTTGTGATTTTAAATTTGTTAAAATATTTGTGTGGCTATATATTTTCCCATCAAGGAAATATAGGCATGTGTCAATCTTTTTAAAACGAACTAATAAGTAAATAGTATCAATATTTTTTGAACGGTATATGGTTAGGAAAGTATTTTTTTTGTTAATTTAATTTTTTTGAAAAAGATAGTGATTAATCATAGAGTTATCGGATACTCCAAAAAGTCAGCGCGCGTGAGCAGTGTAAGTTGAGTTGACTTTTAAAAGGGCTGACTTCTACATATGTTTTAATTTCTTTTTAAAATCAGAGCCCATGGTTTCAATTGCTAGGACAGTAGCATATATTCATGAGATAATCGCAGCAAGTCAACCCTTTAAAAATGGAGGAATAGTATAGACCAGATATGAGCAAGATCCAAGATATCATATTTAAATGGTTTAAAATTCATAATTTGACGTAATTATTGAAAAGAATCTGAAACATTTTTAAAGTTTAATGTTTACATGTAGATTTTAATATTAGTGACGGATTATCTTATTTGTATTAGCACTAGCGGAATCAGAAATTTATATAGGAGGGTTAAAAAAATATTCTAGAATATAACAGTTGAATTTGAACCTTTGACCTAAATTAATTTTAAACACTCTTTATTCTTTTACTTGAATTTTTTTTCTATGTGGAGAGGATTTAACAACTCATATATAACCAGAAAACATTGTTTTTACTATGCAATAATTTTCCGACAAGGAGAACGCTAGTTTTAGCTGAGTCAGGCTCGATCATTGTGAATTTGATTAATATGAGGTAGTGGACTTTGTATACCTGGTTAGTTAAACAAATTAAAAGTAGTACTAGGTCAATGTTAGAGCTTTAAGAGAGATAAAAGAAAAGATTAAATAAATTCTATTGATTAAGAATATATTATATATCTAACCTTAATTAAGGGGGTGCAAAAACCCTTAAAATAAATAAATAAATAATAATAAACGACATGCAATATTATTTTCTAGATCAACAAGGACAGATCTGATGAGCTAGGAGTTTTTTGTTTCTTTTCGAAAAAAAAAATATATATATTGAAGAGCTGATGTGAATTTAGGTCATGTACGTAAATGCAATGAATGAAGAATAGAAGACAAAAAAATTGCTTGCTTACTTGGACCAGCTTGGCTAGAGTCTATGTTGACTTCAATAATAAAATCTTGCAGAGGAATTGACTTGAAGAGGAAAGGAAAGAGGAGTTGCTGGATTTTCAGTTTTAATATATAGTTTGTTTATTTAATTAACTTTCATATTTTATTAAATTTTGATGCCCAAATCTAGCAGTAGTAGTACTAGTACGTATTATATAATGATTTTATGATCCTTGTAATGCTTCACTAAATATATTACCGTCGTATAAATAAAAATGTTAATTTTTGGTCTCTTTCCCTTACAGCTTATTTGGATGGTCGTTACGTAACAACGAAATGTGTCACTTTATGTAATGATCGATTTGGTGTAGTTACGTTATTATGTTGTCTTTTTCTCTCATCTCACCCTTCACTATTATTAAATAATTTTATTTTATCATTTACCCTACTTTCTTATGTAATAAATTTATCTCGTACCATAACTTTTCTTTATAATATTACAAATTTATTCTTCATATTGTCGGTGCATGATATCATGAAATAATGGCAAACGATACTATCTATCCAAACATTGTATTTATCAAATGCTACAGTACAGTACAATACAATACAATACGATACATTATGAAACGATGTGTAACAATCATCCAAACAAGTTGTTATATATAGGAAACAAAACATAATAAATTAAGATTACTTTTAGAATAATAGTAATCTAATACCTCACATGAGCAATTAAATAGTTTTATAATTGGGAAAAGGGTCAAATATATTCATGTACTATCACAAAGGTTTAATATACTCATCGTTTTACTTTGAGTTCAAATATCCTGTTGTTATACTATTGTTTCAAATATATATATTCTTTTCGTTAAGTTTATCCAAAGTGTACATCAAATCTTACGTGACACCAACATTGGATGAGGTGGATGATACATGGTTTGCCACCTCAGTGCCCCTAACACATTTTATCCCCTCCGCCCCTCCCCCCTCCTATTTTTTTTTCACTACTAAAATTTTCTCCCCCTTCACCACTATTGCCACCATTGTCGCTACCAGGAAAAATATTGTATTTCAAATTTTAGTCTTTTATATATCGATTAGGAGCGCTAAGATGGTATCCACCCAATCAAATAACAATGCTACGTAGGATTGGATGTCCACCTTGGATAAACTTAACAGAAAAGAAGTAAATTTGAACCAATAATATTATGATATTGGTATATTTGAACTCAAAATATTAAGAATGATATATTAAACTTTTTTCGTATAGTACATGTGTATATTTGGCCCTTCGTATTTCTTAATAAAACGAGCACATTTTAGTTGACTGAAGGTTAATTTGAGTGATTAGAAGTGCAAGTTTTTCATAAAATAATATCATGTTTTAGTCGATTAAAGTTGGTTCCAGCTAGTAAGTCGTGACGTTCTGATGCAAAACGAGGGCAGGTGTGTTTTGAGAGAATTCATGCTTCAACCCTCGAATTTCTTCCCTAATTCTCTTTTAACCACGTGGAGTTGAGAATTTCTTTTGCCTATAATTCAACACTTATGACATATAATGGATTCAAATCTAAAATAACCACTATCAAAAGTTGTGGTAAAGTGCTAATTATTATTTATTTATCTTTAATCAGAGTTTTCAGGTGTAAATAATGCTAGAACTAAAATTGTTTTCGGTATGCAACGTACTGCCCCTCAAACTCTAAGTAAGACTTTTTGACGCGATTATGCATTAGTCCAGCCTCAAAGCGATACTAGACCCTCAATGGTAAAACATCCAAGGACTAATGCTATACTAAGGACCCGTTTGTCCATAAAAAGTGTTTGTCTAGAATTTCAAATAATATTTTTCGACTTAACTCTAAAGATTTTTTTTTTTTTAAAATTATAATTTTTATGTCGAAACGCCTACTAATTAATTTCTTGTCAAAACCCTCTTACAATAAGGAAATGGAGGGCACACGATTTGACAATCATTATGGCTAAATCGGTTGGGAAACAAGAACGTAATTGTTTATTCAATTATACACCATTTAATGACCTAAGATCTTTTTATTTGAAAATAAAAGTTAAAAACATATCATAGGTTGATCAATATATGGATGACAATTCAGATTCAATGTATACAAGTACTAATGACCTGCTGTTTAAATAGTCTTATGAACAGTTAAATAAAGTCTATTGACAACCAACTCATTTTTCATGCTTAGCTGTGGTTAATTATGTCATGTATCAATCTGTATTAATACCTTAATTATGTATTTATTGACTTACGAAAAATGATCACAATGAGGACCAGGTAAAAATAATCTTTCTATGGGTGACGAAGAAGTAGGGTGAGGGACGCTCGTCAATATCACTAGACTATAAGTTTTGATGGTTGATAAAGTAATTTAATTGTGTGATGCTCATGCTGCTAGACATAAAGGCGGACAGTGGCGGACGCATGTGATTGGAAGCGGGTTCAATTGAATCCGCTTCACCAAAAAGTAATATTGTGTATAGTATAAATTACGATTAAAGCAGCGTAAATTTTGTATAAATATTTATTTGAACCCACTTGACAACTACCATTTTACGACTAAAGTTATGTTCTTCTAAGATTGAACTCACTTGCACAAAATTCTAGATCCGTCACTGAAGGCGAATGTAGAGTTTTAATATCAGGTTCAACTGAATTTTGTACTTTTAATGTGAAGTATAAATGTATGCCTAAAAGTTTACCAAAATTAGCAAATAATAAGCTTGAACTTATAATTTTAAAAATACAACAAGTTTGTGACAAAAAGCGTTAAGGATTGAACCCATAGAGCTTCAATCATGTAGTCAGCCTATGACTTGACATAGTATTGCATCTTAACGAATTAGCACTTATTATTAGATGACATATCTTAATTGATTAAGTAATGCGCTTGATGTAATCTAAGTACGTTATTCGGCCGTAGTATTACTTCCTCCGCTTCATAATAAGTGATCATTTTATCTTTTTATTTTGGTCTAAAATAAGTGTCTATTTAGATAATCAAGAAGGAATTAATTTTATTTTTTCAAAATTTGCCCTTATTTACATATTTCAATGTGTCAAGGTAACAATAAATTAAGGTTAATTTAGTAAATATATTTTTTCCTCTAGGAGTTCGTATTTCCTTAATGGGTATGCCCAAAGGTAAATTAGTCATTTATTGTGGACCGGAGGGAGTATAAACTTGCCGGCAAAGCACTAGCACAGTTAAATGAATTTTGGATCATTTTTCAAGGAGAATTTAATTACTTCTTTCTAACTTTTACCAAACAACATACTCCCTCCGGTTCACAATAAGTGATCAATTTGCTTTTTCATTTTAGTCCAAAATAAGTATCCATTTATATACTCCATCCGATCCACAATAAGTAATTTTTTGGCCTTTTTTTCATGGTCCAAAATAAGCGATTTTTCTAGATTTCAAGAATGAATTAGTTATTTTTTCCTACATTGTCGTTGGAGTAAATAATAGTGGAGTATGTGTTAGCTAGGAGTGTTTATGTGAAGAGATAGTAAAGGTTAATATGTTCAATTTTATTGTTAATTAACGTTAAAAGGTAAATCTCTTAATATGTGTGAAAACAACCAAAAAATCACTTTTGGACCGGAGGGAGTAATTAAGAAAAAATTCAAATTATTTTTTCAAAATTACCCTTATGTACGTATTCCTAATAAGTCTTTTTACTCCTCACATTAACTATGCTGCAACATTTAATTTAGGATAGTGTAGTCACAATAACTATTTTGTCTAGAATTTTATATGTTCTTAATGGGTGTGCCTAAAGCAAATTGGTCACTAATTATAGACCGAAAGGAGTACTTAACGTTATTTACAACGTACATTTTCTCCAAGTTAAGCTTTACTTTTCATAATAAACTAAGCACTTTTAATGTGAAAACGATAGCATGTAGCTGCTTTTAGGGTTGCTAATTGGAATATGGTCATCTTTTGCAAAATTGTTGAAACTTAAAAATGCACTAAAGTAGCTTAAAAATGGCCACACAAGTCGAAGATGAAACTAGAGATTTTAGCTTATGTCTGCCTATGTTTGCCTCTAGCGAGCAACCAATTCAGTGACGGATTCAAGATTTTGAAGTCGTGGGTGTTTGGGATAAGAATTCTAAAAGAAGTGGGAAAATAAATTTGGTTATGAGTGCTCACTCAATACTTATCCAAGTTCTTTTTAATTGCCTATGTAAATCTACTAGATCTAGTCAAAGACAATGGATGCTTGAGCACCCATAATGATCTATGTAGATTCGCCACTGGCCGGTTTAGCTAAGCTTTTAAAATTAACTTATTTTGAAAAGTGCTTTTCTTAAAAATAATTTTTTGTGATAAGTGGTTTATGTTTGACTAATTAATTTGAAAAACACTTTTGAACAGTAATTAGTGTTTGGTCAAGCTTTTAAAAATTGTTTCTAAGTTTTTTGTTTTTCTTAAAAATTATTTTTGGAGAAAAATTACTTTTTGTTACTTCTCAAAAATGTTTCTGCTTCTAGTCAAAAGCAATTTTTTTTCCTTCTAAAAACTTGGACAAACACCTTAATTTTAAAAAAAAAAAATATTTTTGACCAAAAAAATAATTTTGGTCCAAAAAAACTTGGTCAAACAAACTATTAATCATGATCAATCACCAACAGATTTTAAGTTTGACTTAGGGCATAGAGGAGAACATAGAAAGAGTGAATCGGAAAAGATCAAATGCAAAAGAAGCGTAGAAGAAGAAGAAGTCGATAGCTGCTGTAGCTAAAATTATAGTTACCTTTCAATTACTATTACTTAGCACATGCTGATTATATTCCAATTAACCGCTCTAAAAGCGGATATTTGTAAAAACAAAAAAGGGTCAAATATATTCGCGTACTATCAATAAAGATTTAAATATATCTCTCATCATGTTTTAAGTTTAATTATACCTCTGTCGTTATACTATTGATTCAAATATAACTTTTTTCCGTTAACTTTGTTCAAAGTGGACATCCAATCCTATGTGGCAGTGACATTTGATGAGGCGGATGTTACATAGCTTGCGACCTCAGCGCCCCTAACCCATTTTATCCCTCCCTTCTATTTTTTTCCCGCCGCTAAAATTTCCTTCCCCTCCACCACTATTGTCACCATTACCGCTACCATGAAAAATATTGTATTTCAAATTTTAGTCTAGGGGTGCTGAGGTGGCATGCCATGTGGCATCTATCTCATCAAATATCAGTGTCACGTAGGATTGGATATCCACCTTAGACAAACTTTACGGAAGAAGGGTATATTTGAACCAATAGTATTACGGTAGAGGTATATTTGGACCAGTGGCGAAACTAGAAATTTACTCAAGGGTATTCAAATTTGAAAGAAGTGAAAAAATATCCCGATAAAGGATGTTCAATGTGTGTTATATACCTTTAAAACGTAATATTTTATCTATATATACAATGTAATTTTTCGACGAAGGGTGATCAACTGATCACCCTACACTACTAAAAATCCGTGAAAAAGCGACCAACAATTTGCGACCAAAATTGGTCAGTCAAGAAAAGCGACCAAAGTTGATCGCTAAATTAGAGAAAATTATTAAATAATTATTCTAAATACGTTAGCGACCAAGGTTAGTCGCTTTTTAATCGATAATGTGATCAAAATGTTGACCGGACTGGTCAGACTTGCTTGGTCAAAGAAATATTGAAATTAGCGACCAACTTTGGTCGCTAATCTGGGACCCAGTTATAAAATTTTAATAATTATATTATTATTTTTAAAAAAATTATAAAATATAAATAAATATAATTCAAAATTACCGATCAAAGTTGGTCGCTTAAGAAAGGGGAAGTAGATAGAGACCAACTTTGGTCGCTAATTTGGGACCCAGTTCTAACGTTTAACAATTATATTATTATTTTAAATATTATATAAAATATAAAATAAATCTGATTTAAATATAGCGACCAACTTTGGTCACTAATTTTAATTTCTGGATAATTAGCGATCAAAGTTGATCACTTTTCAGGTCAACATTGGTCAAAATTAAAAATTACTTTTATATTTACTATCTAAATAATATAAATGTAATCCGTTAACATTTTTGTAATACAAGAGATGATAACCTAGTGATGAATGAATGTAATTCATTAACTCTGTTATAATACAAATAACGAATACTACTATCATATACTATAACATGCTATATATGTAGTTAAAGCAGCACTAAGTGTGTGTTATATATACACACAGACTAACATATACTATAATAAGTTATATATACGTTATAATATTACAGCGAAGTGTCTCTGTGTGTGTGCCTATATATATATATATATATATATATAGG
>ML396225.1:66197-133307 GCA_005239525.1 Nicotiana knightiana | reverse complement strand
ATATATATATATATATAGTTTTATATAGGTAATGTATAAGATTGATCATCAATTACAATATAGTTTATGCGTGTGTATGAAATTACTCATATACTTAAATATGACTTAAAAAATTACTTTACATAGATGATATTATAATCTATTAAAATTAATTACCTAGTTAATAATTATTTATAATAATTTTAATTAAATAAAATAAATATTTATAGCTAATAATAATTTATTTTATAGCTTAGAATATTAAAAACCAAAAAAAGAAAAAAACCTATTTTTTTCTTTTTAAATAGCGACCAACTTTGGTCGCTATTTTTGGTCAAACGGTCAAAAATTATTTACAGAACAAAAATAGCGACCAACTTTGGTCGCTTTTCCTAAAAATAGAGACAAAAACGGGTTTCCCCCTATTTTTCTTATTATCTGCCCCCAAATTTCCCCAACCCTCTCTTTCCCTCCCCTTCTCTATTTGCCCACTGCCTCGCCGGACCACTGTTGTCGCTGGACCGCTGCTCGCCGCCGGACCTCTACTCGTCGCCGCCACTGCTCGCCGGACCACTGCCCCACTGCCCCCCCCCCCTCTCCTCCTCCACCTAAAAAAAATTAGGTTTGATTTATTTCTAGTATTTGTTTCAATTATTTCAACATTGTAGTTTATTGTTTCAATTTGTTTGAACATTGTATTTTATTGAGGATTAGGGTTTAAGTCTTGTTTTAATTAGTTTTGTTAATTAATTATATTAACTAATTAGTTTAATTAGTGTTGAATTAAAATTTTAGGATATGAATTGAACTTTTAGTGGGTCGAGGGCCAAGCCTCGACTGTACAAGTAAGTTTTCACTTTTCATTAAGTATTTTGATTTGCTCTTATATAAATTTTGAAATACTAATTCAATGTAATCTTTCTTATAGGGTCGCTTCATAGCTGACGTGGAGGAATTCATACGCAGTCAGCCACCTAATGAGTCGGGTGAGACAATTCAACTTTTGGACGAGGATGCTGAAAGAATATGGATGGAGGCTGCTGGCGGTGAAAAATTGGGGAAGGTATACGGGCTTCCTACTAAGAAGTTTCATCGCTATCATTGTGGAATGCAAGGAATAGGGACTTCCTCGCAAGGCGAGCAACTAGATGGGGAGAGCCTCTTCGCTATGCGGGAGACTATGACAAAGCTCACAACCTAGCTAGAAGCGGCCAAGGAAAGAGAAAAGCTTAGAGATGCTCAGTACTTTGGCATGCAAGCTCAATACCATGGCATACAAGCTCAGCTCAAAGCTCTCCTAGCTTCTGGAGCTTTTCCGATTCCCCGGTCTCGCGAGTCATCGCCAGAGGCTCAACTTGAACGTGAGCGTTCCTTCCGTCCTCCCCGTGCTAGTTCCTCCTGTCCTCCCCGTGATCGTTCTTCTCGTCTTCTACAAAATGATCCTTCTCATTACCGTCTTGATAATGAAGATTCATCAGACGGTGATGATAATGATGTTGAATGAAATAGTCCTTGAGTACTTTTATACACTTTGAACAAGACAATAGAATCGGTTTTCGAATGGGCTTGTAATAAGTGTTAACTTAGTTTTGTTAGTTTAATGTGCTAGTTCTATTTAACTTTATACTTTGTTGGTTTTAATGTTGGTTTTAATGTTGTTGTTGTATTATTGTTGTTGTTGTGTTGTTGTTGTTGTTGTTGTTGGTATTGTTGTTGTTGTTGTTGTTGTTGCTTGTAATAGGAAATTTGGTATGCTGGCAGGTGGTGTAACTGACAAAACCGGCAGTTTCTACCAAAATTATACCCAGAAAAGTTGGTCGCTTTTCTATTTAAATTTTTTTTTCTGGGCAATAGAGACCAAGGTTGATCGCTAATTAACCAAGATTTCCTAAAAAGCGACCAACTTTGGTCGATATTCTGTTAAAAAAAATAAAAATTCTGGGAATTAGCGACCAATTTTGGTCGCTTATGTATAAAAAAAATTAAATTCTATAAATTAGCGACCAATTGTGGTCGCTTATGTTTAAAAAAAATTTAAAAAAAAGCGACCAACTTTGGTCGATATTCTGTTAAAAAAAATAAAAATTCTGGGAATTAGCGACCAATTTTGGTCGCTTATGTATAAAAAAAATTAAATTCTATAAATTAGCGACCAATTGTGGTCGCTTATGTTTAAAAAAAATTTAAAAAAAAGCGACCAACTTTGGTCGCTATATTCCAATTTTAAAAATATAATATTTGGTTTACAGACCAAAGTTGGTCGCTTTTGAATAATAATAAATTAAAAAAGATATAATTTAAATATAGAGACCAACTTTGGTCGCTAAATTTATATTATTAAAATATTAAAGTGACCAAAGTTGGTCGCTATATTGTATACTCGGAATATTTGGTCCTTTTACCTTAGAGACCAAAGTTGGTCGCTAATTAGCGACCAACTTTGGTCCCTAAGGTAAAGGGACCAACAAAATAGCGACCAAGCCAGGTTGGACGCATTTTGGTCGCTTTTTCACTGTTTAGCAACCAACTTTGGTCGCTTTTGATGGTTGCTTTTTTCCGGATTTTTAGTAGTGCTAGTAACCATGTGGCTTCACCACTGTTTGGGCGCAAAGTGTAACAAAAAATATATTTAAACTTTTTCTCACGGTATATGAGTATATTTAGCCCTTTACTGTTGTCAAAGTTATCACTTTTGGTTTGCTAGGAGCTCTTTAATTTGATTCTGCCACCGGGTAGCAATTAACTGCAAGGGATTAGTCCAACTGCAACTTCTGATATTTCAAGAAAATTTAAGCTTCTCTAGACAAGTCAAGGGGAAAAAGAGAAAAATAATTCTCAAAGTATAACCTCTTTATTTGAACGTCCCTTGTGCGTAGACAAAAGGGCAGATCTTGAGACTGAAAATATATATAGATTGGTCCACAAGGGTTGAAAATTGAAATTGTCCTATTTGAGGGGGCCACAAAGAAGGGAAAGCAAAAGTCTACTCCCGTCCGTCAATAATAAGTGATATTTTTATCTTTTTATTTTAGTTCAAAATAAGTGTTATTTTACATATTCAAGAAAGAATTAATTTTAATTTTTCAATGCTTGCCCATATTTACATATCTAAATGTGTCAAGGTAACAATTAATTAAGGATAATCTAATAATTTATTTTTTTGGGAGGGAGCAGTTCGTTAGTTATCAAAAAGTAGCAACGTTGTTTGACCCATACCAAGTCAACACTTGTGTTTTTGCATGGAAATTATAGGAGCTAACACTGTTTTTCCCGCGTTGTTTCTCCTATAAATATTTACATAGTTTCTCACATAAAACTCACCAAATTAAAACCCTTCTCTCTAATTCCTTCTCCAACCATTTTAGTACACAAAATATAATGTGTCCAGCAATGAATATGAGTGTTGAAGAAACTGAGAGTAGATATCAAAAAGGAGTTAGGCATTTATGTGAAAATGGGATTACTAGAATTCCAAGAAAATATATATTGCCTGTTTCAGATAGGCCAGTAAGTGTGAAAAGAGAAGAAAAAAATGATGAAAATCTCAATTTGCCCATTATTGATTTTGCTCAATTACAAGGCCCCAACAGATCCCAAGTTCTCAAATCACTTTCCAAAGCTTGTGAAGAGTATGGCTTTTTTCAGGTATAGCTTTTTGTAACACTGACACTTTCTTCCATTTTCTTTTATTACTAATAGGGATCATATTTCTTCTTCTTTTACTCCTCGCTTTAGTCCGTTCTTTTCCTTCTTTGGGCTCGGGTCGATAGTAGTATAGTAATGCCTCGGAGCCGATTAGAAAATTCACAAAGACACATTAAACGTGATTCTACAAGGGCCTTCCCGCAAAAAAACGCAACTGCACCGTCTTCGTAACCAAATTTTTAAGTGCACGTATACATAATTTGAGCTGAAATTAAGGATATCATTTACACCCACAAACCCCGTCATAGATCCGCCTCTGAAATAAAGTCTAGCATAGAATGTTGCACTCTTGTGTTGACATCTATTGAGTCACCACTTAAGGGTGTTTGATATGATAAAGATTCTTTACTGTTATCAACAGTGTCTCGAGTTCAAACTCTGGAATGAATTCATAAGTCATTTTTACCAAAAAAATGCTAAATAACTCCTCGAATTCGGAATAGTCATACCAGTTCGATGCTTGAAAATAAATAAATATCAATTGTCTTATTTTATCTGCTTAATAAAAAAAAATGAAGAGAGCAAATTAAAGAAAATGAGATAATATCTAACTTTTTCTATTTTTCTTTTCTTGATGTGCAGTTGGTAAATCATGGTATACCTAGCAAAATAATTCAGCACATAATTGAAGTTGGTAAAAAGTTTTTTGAGCTCCCATTTGAAGAAAGAGCAAAATACATGTCTACCGATATGCAAGCACCAGTACGTCTTGGCACAAGCTTTAACCAAAACAAAGATGGAGTTTTCTGTTGGAGGGATTTTCTCAAACTCAGTTGCCATTCTTTGTCAAGTGATCTCCTCTCACTTTGGCCCTCTTCTCCTCTAGATCTCAGGTAACTAACTATTCAATATATTTTATTTTTTTTTAAAAAGAAGTCAACTAGTATAATAAGACACTTGCATTTTAATATGTCATAACTAAATTCAATAGATAGCTTACGTAATCATCTCCCAAGTCAACTCGAATATTGTATAATTATTATTGCTTTAGAATTTTTTTAAGTTTCTATGCATCGAAAGAATAAAAAATTTATCCTAGTATCAGGCCACTTTAAAGGTAATTATTGATTTACAGGATTTAACTTAAAAACGTTGAGAACGGAGGCGGAGTCAGAATCTAAAACTTAGTCAATTTAAGTTATTCAGTTTTAAATTAGTAACTATTTGTATATTTTCAATGAATTTCTTAAGACAAATATAAAGTTTGGAGCAAAGCGACTACATTTATTTGAACCCGTAACTCGTGTTCTAACTCTGCCCCTGTCTGAGAGTGTAAAGAATATTTAGACTAGTATTACTATATTTTACCTATTGTAGCAGGTCATTAATGATGTTTATCATGGATGGTCACCTATAATTAAGTAGTACTATCTTTTAAATAACATAATAGTATAATTTTTTTAACATTAATTACCAGTATAGAGAAGTTAAAACTCTAATTTGTAACATGATAAAACTAGTAACTTACTTGCTATCACATGTTAATTTAAAGTGAGAAAAAAAATTTATGCTATATAGCTTGATTCCTTTTTTTCCCCCTTCTTGACTGACAAAAATAGTTAATACTATATATGTTGTTAATTGATTAATAGGGAAGCGGGTGCAAATTATGCCAAACAAACAAAGTTCTTGTATCAGTTGCTAATAGGGGCAATTCTTGAAAGCTTGGGAATATTGAAGGAAAATAATGATAATTTGAAAGAATTTGAGGATGGTGGGAGCCAACTCTTAGTATTGAATTGCTACCCTTCTTGCCCAGAGCCAGATTTAACACTTGGAATGCCACCACATTCTGATTATGGTTTGCTCACACTTCTCCTCCAAGATGAAGTAAAAGGTTTACAAATACAACATCAAGGAAAATGGTTAATAGTTGAGCCTATTCCCAACTCCTTTGTTGTCAATGTTGGGGACCATCTTGAGGTCAGTTTTCGTTCCAGTTTATACGACACTATTTGTTAATTTTAGGGAATCGAACAACTTTATGGTCAAAGTCGGAGACTTTGGTGCATTTTATATGATATGATTGTTATATTAGGATGTTGAACAACTGTGTTGTCAAAGTCGCGGACCTTGAGGTCAGTTTCGTTTCAATTTATACGACACTATTACTATTTTATAGAGTCAGAATAACTTTTTGTTTAGTCATAATTCATATAATTAAGTATTATTATTATTATTATTATTATTATTATGTATAGTAGTTTTAAACTAGTTTTAATAAAGTAAAATTTTATTTTAAGAAGATGAAGAAGTTGATGCATGAATTGAGACAGAAAATTAAAAGGTTTGACCCTTGCATTTCGAATTCCTTCCTTCTATCTGAAACCTAGGAAGTATTATTCAACATCAATGGAGAAAAGTGAAAAGGAAGTTTTGGATTGAAATACAAGAGAACAAGAATAATGGAAAGGAGAAATGTATAATAGAGAATTTTTTACAACTGAATATTAAAATTCCATGTGTCCAAGTAAAATTCTTACATACTCATTTGTAAAGTATTTCAAAACGATTAATAATGAAATTCTCTTCTACACAGTTTTAGATTCATGATTTTTATTTATCCTAGAGTAAAAGAATATGAGATGTTCACAATTGAATATATGCAATGTTAAATTAATAAACAAAAAAATAAAAAATCACAAGCTACAAGCTTGATGCTCTAAATATACGTAAATATAGTTCGTCTAATATATACAGTGGTGAATTAAATAAAGATACTATATTATCACTAACTTAATTATGTTTTCCTTATTAATTTGATGAACAGATATTCAGCAACGGGAGGTACAAAAGTGTGCTACATAGGGTACTTGTAAATTCTTCAAAATCAAGAATATCAGTTGCTTCACTACACAGCCTGCCTTATTGCTGCAAAATTCAACCTTGTCCAAAGCTCATCAATGAAACCAATCCCAAGCTTTACAAGGATACAGACTTTGCTACTTTTCTTGAATACCTTTCGTCTTGTGAACACAAGAGCAAAAGTTTCTTGGAATCTAGAAAATTGATTAATTAAAAGGGAATCATGTATTTATAAGTAGACCATCGAAGGCGGTTGTGGGGTGGTAAGTACCCCTACATTCCTACTCTCAGGTTTTAATATTCAAGCAATGAGAATGAAGTCGACGGGAGCATTTTACCCTAAAATGGACTGACGTGAAGTCGTGAATCTAGATTAGTCGGGTCTCAAAACGGATACTGAATACCGAATGAAAAATGATAAATAAAAAAATATATATTTTATTAGGGGTAGTCGTAGCTAGTTAATTATTATTACGTACTTTTTTTTTCCTTTGATCTTTGAATTTTGAAATAGTTTGTGTACCTGTAAAAGTTATTGTTCTCTTAAGCTCATGGTTCAAAATATTGAATCTCAAAGTAATAATAAAGGATATTCATCATACTAGATTTGTTTTTCAACTTATTTTGGGTCTTCTTCTACGCTTGTTATTATGAAGTTGTGTATACGCTACTTTTAAAACATGGTTGGGATTGGATTGTTATTCGACACAGTGTGGACACGGACCAAAGTTCCAAATTTCCTTCATTTGGTACTGACAATTGAAATGTGAAGTTGGTGAGTGTTATTACTTGACCTTTAATTAAGAAATATAAGTCTCGGTCAGATCATAAAGTCAAAATTTTGGGCTGAAATGCAGGTATACGTGTTTTGTACATGGAAGTCCATGCAAACTATTTTCTTGGAGAATATTTTACACTCTTAGAAAAATGATTTATGGCTTTTGGTTGATGAATGTGCGTGTGTGTATATATGATATTACCAAATCGGAGGATTAATACTAAGATTGATAATATTATTTAAATGTTAGTTGGAACAAGTAATATAAAATTAAAAATTAAGATAGTGTAAGGAAATAACTTTCTTCCCTTAGGTGTTTATGGAAGTTATTACCTCTATTTTGATGGAAAATGTTATTCTATAAAGCATTTTCTAGTATAGGAACACGAAAAAATGTCTTTATCATAAATAAAAAAGTTTCATGAAAAATTACTTCCGTCATATCAAAATTAGAAAAATGACTCATAAGCCACATTCTTTTCCCGTAGGTTATAACTAGTTGTGGAAAAATGATTAAAGGAAAACAATTCACCACTCATATTATTCACTAAAATATGGGTTGGATAATAAACTTTTTAAAAACGGGTCAAATATGGATAAGAATTATATTTTCAATTTAGAAAATGGATAATCAGTGGATAGCTCATGTGTTTAATTTTTACATTTGTAAAGCCTCAAATTGGGATTTGATCACGCCCAATTTTAGTCCTAAAAAGGATAAGCAGTCGCTGGAAATATAATACGGTCCAGAAATCCGGAGTCGAATTCCACAGAGAACTAATGTTTCACTATAACTGTTCAATATCACTCAGAAGACAAGCTCACACAATTCATAAATTATAAATATTAAGATTGTTATATCTAACTAATTAACTAACAAATTAAAATACTAAATTAACAACTAGGGATACTAAGGGTTGGAGAAAAGATTAAGGAGGTCTAGCGTTATGATTTCCCCAATTGTCGCAATCCTTCCCGCTATGTCTTCTATAATTTCGCCTAATTATTCTCGACTGATCATGCGCACTCGGGTTATCATAATTCTCTCTCGAGCAACTACAATAATGCACTAGCCATATTCTCTCGAATTACGCTAGCTTGCACTTTTTCACCGCTCACTATGATCACGCCAAAGCTTCATTATCTCTAATCCCGCTTTTAAACTTGCCGTATTGATCTCTCATATATCTTAGGAGTGACGTTTTTCAACCATCACCTAAATATGTATCATTTCTCATGCAACACATAATAAATAAGCACAGTCAATCGATGGTCATTCAATCAACATCAGTAAACACGGAGTTGAACAAGTAGAGAAACCTAACGGTTCAATTATATAAGAACATAACGAGAATTTATCTTACAAAAGGTTCCAACAAAATCCTAGGTAACAAATTAGCTATTCATAATAGTATGCAATCATAGTAATATTCAAAAAATTAAACTACAGATTAATGGAAAGCGGAGAGAAAAAACTCAAGAGATTCGTGCTTTCGAAGTATTTCGTAGACCTGATGTCTAACCCTCTCTAATGATGCTAACAAATAGTGTCTAACCCTTCAAAAACTAACTTTTAAGGGTATTTATAGGGTAAGGGCCGAATTTACATGTCCAATACTAATGAGGACTTAAACTTCTTTTCAGATTGCCTTGATGGCGCCTTGCACCTGTAGTATTGTCGTTTCGATGCAAGGCACTGTCGTCTCGGTGCAAGGCACTTTCTACAGCACTGTCTGTTCGGCACAAGGCACTCTCTGTAGCACTGTTTTTTCGGCGCAAGGCACTGTCTATGTCACTAAATTTTTGTTGCCTTGCACGTCTTCTTTTATTGCTCTATTTTGTAGCCCCGGGTACCATTTCATGCAACTTTTCTCCAATCCATATCCAAGCATTCCTACACATGAAATAAGCTGTATTAAGCGCAATTGTCGCACAAATTAGCATTCAAACAACAAGCAAGTAGGGTAAATAACGTCAAAATATATGAAATTATCGTACGACATCAGGACTCCTCAAGTTTGGGAGATTATGAATTCTTCCAAAAGTAACATATTCAAAAAGTCGTGTATAATATGGTTACTAATATTAACCGCCGGTTAACTCATTTTTTATCTGTATTAAATATGGGCAGGATCGAATAATTTATTAATTTTTTTATTACCTACTTTCTACCCGTCCCATATTCAACTCGACTCGCCTGTTTGTCAACCCCTAGTTGTAACCTTTTCATGAACCTTTTGCAAGACAACAAAAGGAGTGTTCTATTTGAAAATTGTAAAGCGTATATTGGTGAATATTTCCACTTTGGTTTACGCCACCGTCGTTGGCCAAAATTCAAAGTCCAGATATCCTTTGTATTGACTCATTGACAATTGACAAAAGAATTGAAAGAAATGCAGTTGCCTTTTAGTACTACTGTCTACAGAGTTTCTTCTGAACATCAAGTCTCTTGGTCTCCCATAATAATTAATAGAGAAGAAAGGTCTTTTCCAAATTACGACAAAGATATAAGATGGTATGAATTCAGACCAGTACTATTAAATTGTCAACTAATCAAATCAATTTTATCAGCTGAGTTTTATCTGTATAGTTAAAAAACAAAATTAACGAATTGGTTTCGAATGAACCGTTTTGCATAACATGCATTTGCCCCTGCATAATCGTATCATATCATATTATATAATTGCTTTAATTTTTCCCCATAAATTACCGTCAAATTTCTACTCATTTGATTCTAAGCAAATCATGTTCCAATTTTTAATCTCATTTACTAGCTAAATTTAGTGTTAATATTACTAAGTTTGAATTAATTAAATTTATTGAATTCATCAAAAACCACTAAACTATAAGTTTTGATTTTCAAGGTTATTAGATTTTGATGTTAAAAGAATTAGGTGCTCGATTAAGAAAGATCCCTTTGTCATAAGAGTAATTGGCTGGAAAAAAAATAGGGAAAATAATAATGTATAGCCACTCTTAACATAATGTGTGTGTATAAATTCATATACTTTTAGGTCTATCAAATGTAAATAGTTTCGGCCGCGAGCTAAAAGTGATCTTTGCCCAAAAAAATAGCAAAACAAATGTTAGAGAGAACAATGAAAGGACATTATGATCTTGGTTAAATTAACACGTTTAATCAAAATTATTAATTACTCGAATCCTTATAAATAATTAATTTGATTCTTGAAGTTTCTTTTCCTTCGTAAGGATTGTTTGGATGGAAGAATTAGGATATATGATTCGAGTATAAAGGAAATTGCAAATTGTCCCCTGCATAATTATAACATGCCATACCAAGGGTGCAAATAGCAAAGAACCCTCAATTGAATAGAATCCAATAAAAGGAAATTAACCGGTTTAATAAATTTATGAAATATGTATGCATTAAAAGGTAACGAGGAAAAGGCAGAATAAGCTAGACCAAGGTCGCAGCAGAGGTGGATCTAAGATTTGAAGTTTATGGGTTCGGGATTCTAATTATTTTTAAGTTTTTGCGTTCTAAATTAATAATTTGTACATGTTTAATAAATTTCATCAAACAAATACAAAGTTTGAACTAAAATTATTGGGTTCGGCCGAACCCATAATTCGCTCCGTAGCTCCGCCCCTGAGTCGCAATATAAACACAAAATTCACATGCTTTCAACTAATAGCAGCACGACAAAGGTGCGATCAATCCACATGTGTTTACTTTTAATGATTTTACTGTAATCGTCACGCATCGCACATTGATACATTTAAATATTAGAAATTTAACGCCTCTTCTAGAGATTTCTAATGTAATCCACATATAAGTTAATAAATTATTTATCTTGTCTCCTAAAAGAAATAATATATCAGATAATATTTTGTAGTTATGCATATATGATAATTTTTTTGATGGAAAGAAACTGACATATATTAGTAGTTCATAGGGTAATTATAATTTAATGAGAAGTCACTAGGGCAAAATTAAAGTATTTGTAAAAGTCCCTAGCCTACCTATAAATACGCATGTGACTCCATCAACATTCTACGATAGGCACAGGCTAGAAGCCTCTATGTTTTCTGTCAACGTTATTCCAAGTCGATTCCCTACATCACTTGAACAACCATGATACGTTCCTATTAATATTCCGCTGCTTTGACTCTGTGTATTTATATGATTTTCTACATCGTGGTATTAGAGCCTCCCTTCAGCTAATTTGTTCCGTGTTCGGGAAAATCTTTGTCGCAATATATGGTGGTTCAAATTCTTGTATGACCGAGTTAGTTGAGTTTCTGGCGTTATACCATCTTGTCTAGGCAATTTGATTGAGTGGATCATATAAAACCATGGTAGAAATAATATATATAATTGGTGGTATGTTTCACTATTTTACGTTGTTTGCCCAGACTCTTGGCATCTCTGTGTTATTATCTTTACCCGTTTGCAATGCTAGAATATAATTTTTGGTATTGTAGTTTCAAGTTTCTCTTGGTTTAGATTCCTTTGTTTATTTAATCATTGTAGACTGTTTCACATATTCTTCGCATCCTCAGAGATAGATTATTTTCGACTCAACTCGTTGGTTCTGCACTCTATTCGGTCGTAATCCGGTTCGAAAAAGAACATTTACCATTCAAATCGAAAATGAAAATAAAAGAATATTAACAATATTTACAATCACTATTTATATATTAGTATTAGAGTTGTTATTAGAATTGTGATAAATCGAAATTCTGTATCGCTATATTAATCCTTACTGCTATTTCATCCCCGTTATCCATTGAGTCCGCTCTGAATAATCCTCCTTTTGCCGGATCCACACAAGGAAAAGCACTTGCCATTCGTTGGTTATTAGCGATATCCCGAAAATGTCCGGGTCGAAATATGGCTTTCAAATTAAGTTCCGAACCTAGACTATATAATTGAACATGGGAATTATAAAAAGATTTGAAAATATATTTTTTATTGATTTGTGCTATAAGTTAAGTGGTTGAACTTATTTGACCAGAAAGGTCTTAGATCTTGTGTAAAGTATGCTTTTACTTGGCTATTTGGAGAAATTCTTTTTGTAACAGAGACGTAGAAAAGACATAATCATTAGTAATTTAGTAAATTGCAATCTTTGGCCTGTTTTTCAAATTCCTCGGCCCTTGTTCTGTTAGTTTTCAACTTTGGGTTAAAATTTAATTTTAGGCTTGTTGAAGATTTAATAAAGTAATTCATAAATTTGCATTGAGTTTGTTTATTTATAGCAAATTTATATATAAGTTCTTCTGACTTCTGAGAGCTCATCATATTGGTATGAATCTTTTGACAATTCTGCTTCTTTCTCGAAAATTTCTTACATTATTTCGTTAAATATAAGAGTTATTTTTCTAATGGGGCTATAAAGCCCTTCTGCTTATACTTCGTATGCCCAGTTAGAAGCCGATCAACATTTCGATTTAAGTTGACAATTAAGATTAATTAGTTTGAGATATCAATTTTGAGTTTTCTTTTATATAATGTATTTAGGAGTGGCCATAGCATCTTGAGTACTTAATATAAAAGAAATTGAGTTATTTAATCACATCAAGTTTAGTGATTAAAATTATAATAATATCTATTTAGTCTAGTTATTTCATTAAAATGGTAACTCGGCCCTACAGGGAGGTAACCATTTTGGTGAGATTAATTGGAATGAGATAGTAAATTTTTGATTTAAAAATTATCCTATGCCTATAGATATGGATTACTTTTTATGTATTTTGGTTTACTAATCTAATAAAGTTAGTAAATTCTATGCAGGGTTTGAAACCTCTGCCCACAGGAAGGTCTAGAATTTACTGAGAATCGGTATTTTACACGATTTACCTTTGATGGATTGTAGTTCATAGGTTATGAGTATTTATCCTTGTTTTGCAGTCTTTACAGCTTTTTCTACCGCTATTTTTAATGAGAATGCTCGAATTCCAATGCTCTGGTGACAATTATACTGAATGGAAGGAGAAAGTCCTTCTCACTTTAGGGTGCTCGGATCTAGACCTGCCGCTCTGTGTGGATGAACCACTTGTTCCCACGAAATCAAGTACGCCAGCGGCTAAGGCTGATTATGAGCGGTGGGAGCGATCCAATCGCTTAAGTTTAATGCTCATAAAAGCCCACATAAGCCAAAGCATTGGGGGTTCTATCCCTAATAACGATAAGGTCAAAGCTTACATAAAGGCAATTGATGAACAATCCGTAAGCTCTGACAAGGCTTTGACAGCACCCTTATGAAGAGGCTCTCAAGTATGACTTTTGACAGAAGTCGGACAGTGCGGGAGCACATTATGGAGATGAGAGACATTGTTGCTAAACTCAAGTCCCTTGAGGTTGATATGTATGAACTATTTCTTGTGCATTTCATTCTCAACTCACTTCCAGCGGAATATGGTCCGTTCAAGATTTTTTACAACATACATAAGGATAAATGGTCAATCAATGAACTTTTGACCATGTGTATTCAAGATGAAGAGAGGTTGAAGCATGAGACACCTAAAAGTGTTAATATGGTGACTCATGGTAAGAGAAATGCAAAGAAGAGCAAAAGTGTTCCCATGAAGAAGAAAAACATGTTTGACAAAGATGTTTGTCGTTTCTGTAAGAAGAAGGGACACTGGAAGAAGAATTGTCTGAAATACAAGAAATGGCTTGAGAAGAAAGGTAATTTTACCTTTGTATGTTATGAATCAAATTTTACTGAAGTTTCTGATAATACATGGTGGATTAATTCTGGTGTTACAATTCACATTGCCGAAATCATGCAGGGCTTTCTAACACAGAGGAAGCCGATAGGAAGTGAATAATACGTCTATTCTGGTAATAGAATGCGTTCGCGTGTGGAAGGCGTGGGGACTTGTCGGCTCATTTTGAAGAATGGTTTTCACTTAGATTTAGAAAATAATTTTCATGTTCCAGAATATTCTAGAAATTTAATTTCTCTTTCAAGACTATCGATTAGTGGATACGATTTGAATTTTCATTATCCTTATGTGAAACTTTTGAAAGATAATAAAGTTATTGATTTTGGAAATTTGAATGGAAATTTATATAAACTTGAGCTAGACCTCACATTTGAATGCAATGTTTAACTTTGCATGACAAAGAAATTGGCACTAAGCGATGTATTATCAATGATGATTCATCAAGTCTTTGGCACAAAGAGATTGGGACACATCTCTATTGATAGAGTCAAAGGGTTGGTTAATGATGGAGTTTTAAAAGCTCTTGATTTTTCTGACTTTGGGACTTGTGTGAACTGCATAAAAGGTAAGCAGACCAACAAATCAACTTAAGGTGCCAAAAGGAGTTCTCAATTGCTTGAAATCATACATGCAGAGATCTGTGGACCTTTTCCTACCCCTTGTTTGAATGGTGAGAGATATTTTATCTCATTTATTGATGAGTATTCAATATATATATATATATATATATATATATTCTTTTTTTTTTTTTTTGTTTAACAAATTATAAGTGATTGATGCTTTTAAAGTTTACAAAACAGAAGTAGAGAAACAAACTGATGCTCAGATCAAAATTATAAGATCTGATAGGGGTGTAGAATATTATGGTAGATACACAGATAAGGGACAAGCGAAAGGTCCATTTGTTGAGTTCCTTAAAAGTGAAGGTATAACTGCCCAATATACCATGCCATGAACACCACAATAAAATGGTGCGGCATAAAGAAGGAACCTAATGGACATGTATAGCATGATTAGCAGATCAAGTTTACCTTTATCCTTATGGAGTGAAGCCTTAAAAATCGTTGTGTATATTTTAAATAGGGTTCCATCCAATGATGTCCCAAGACACCTTTTGAGTTATGGAAAGGATGAAAACCTAGTTTAAACCATTTACACGTTTAGGGATGTCCAACTGGAGTGAGGGTCTATAACCCACAACTAAATAAGTTGGATGAAAGAACAATAAGCGATTTTTATAGGCTATGAAGTTAAATCTAAGGGATTTAGGTTTTATTGTCCTTCTCATTATCCTAAAATTGTTGAGGCTAGAAATGCTAAATTTCTTGAGGACCATGAAGAGAGTGGGAGTAGTTTGACTCAAAGGGTGGACTTGAAAGAAATAAGAGAACCATATGTGGTACCTTTATACATTGAAAACTTGAATGTTGCACAAAAAAATTCTCATGAATTATCTGAACAACAACAAGTTCAAGAGCCACCACCACTTGAGAAGCCATATGAAGATCAACCCGCTTTACCTGAATCCACTGAAGAAGTGTCTGAACCAGTGGGAGTGAGAAAATTCTCAAGAATTCGAAAATCAACAATTTCTAGCGACTATGTTGTATATCTCCAAGAGTCTGATTATGATATTGGACTAAAAGATGATCTGGGATCTCGTCGAATTACCAAAGGGATCCTCTACCAAGATGTGGGTATTTAAAACTAAAAGAGACTCATCGGGTAATATACGATATAAAGCCAGACTTGTAGCTAAGAATTTTACTCAAAGGGAAGGCATTGATTACGATGAAACCTTCTCTCTAGTATCAAAGAAGGATTCATTGAGAATAATCATGGTATAAGTAGCTCATTTTGATTTAGAGTTACATCAAATGGATGTGAAAACATCTTTCCTGAATGGAGATCTTGAAGAGGAGGTATACATGCGTTATCCTGAAGGATTTTGTGATAAGAAAAAAAGTCACCTTGTTTGTAAGTTGAATAAATCCATTTATGGGCTAAAGCAGGCTTCCCGCCAATGGTATATTAAATTTCATAATGTTGTTTCTTCATTTGGATTTACGGAGAACATCATTGATCAGTGTATATACCTTAAGATAAGTGGGAGCAAATATATTTTTCTAGTCCTATATGTGGATGATATTTTGCTTGTAAGTAGTGATTTGGGATTGTTGCACGAGACTAAACAGTTCCTTATCTAGAATTTTGAGATGAAGGATATGAGTGAAGCCTCTTATGTCATTGTTATAGAGATTAACAGAGACAAATCCCAAAGATTACTTGGACTATCTTAAAAGGCCTACATTGAAAGAATTCTGGAAAGATTCGGGATGAAAAACTGTTCACCTATAGCAGCACCCATAATTAAAGGTGACAAATTCTCTTTGAATCAATGTCCACAAAATGCATTGAAAAAGGAGCAAATGAAAGACATTCCCTATGCTTCGCTCATAGGGAGCCTTATGTATGCACAGGTCTATACTAGACCTGATATTGCTTTTGCGGTAAGAATGCTTGGCAGATATCAAAGTAACCCTGGTCTTGACCATTGGAAAGCTGGTAAAAGGGTCTTGAGATATTTGCAAGGAACCAAGGATTTTAAGCTTACATACAAATACTCTAACTCATTGGAGGTGATTGGATATTGAGACTCTGATTTGGGTGGATGCAAAGGCACTGGTAAATCCGCTTCAGGATATATTTTCCTTCTTACTGGAGGTGATGTGTCTTGGAGAAGTGTCAAGCAGACCATTGTTGCAACATCCACAATGGAAGCTGAATTTATAGCATGCTATGAGGCTACATCACAGGCGTTATGATTGAAAAACTTTATTTTCGGCCTTAGGATTGTTGATTCTATTTCAAGGCCATTAAGAATCTTCTGTGACAATTCAGCTGCAGTATTCTTTTCTAAGAATAATAAAAGTGGCAGTCGAAGCAAGCACATCAACATAAAGTACTTGATGGTTAGAGACTATGTGAAGAAGCAAGATGTGAGTTTTGAGCATATTAGTACTACTTTGATGATTGTTGATCCTATGACTAAAGGTCTGCCGGCTAATATTTTGATGGATCATGTAACCCAAATGGGTTTTAGTAGCTCAATCTAGCCTTGCTTCGTTCTCTAACAGTTTGTCTAGACATTATGTTCATTTTGATATACATGACAGTGCACACTTTGTTTTTTCATGTATTATTTTGTGATCATTGGATCAATAAAGTTGGACTCTGAATGACTTATATTAAGTTCATTCATAAAGTTGTTGACACTTTATTAGAACATATTGTACATAGTAATACATGGAATGAAGTGTTTTTTTAAGAGCATGACCGCCATGATTCATGTAATGATATGTTCTAGCTAAAGTGATTGTTGCGTAACTTTTAGTTGAGTGATAAATTCTATGGCCATATTACATGCTTATCTCTCATAAAGGATTATCTGATTTTAATATGTGGGCAAAGTGGGAGAATGTTAGAAATTTACCGTCTCTTCTAGATACTTATAATGTGGCCTACATACAAGGTAATAAATTATTTACCTTGTCTCCCAAAGAAAATAATATATCAGATAATATTTTGTAGTTATGCATATATGGTAATTCTTTGATGAAAAGATACTACCATATATTAGTAGTCCTTAGGGTAATTATAATTTAATGAGAAGTCCCTAGGACTAAAGTATTTTGTATTTATGCATATATGCTATTAAAATGATGTATATTAATTGGATATGATAAATAAGTGTATAAGTCATATAATAAGTAATGTGGGGTCTAAGGAGAGGCCTAAGTCTAAGTCAAGTTGGAAAATTACATAATAGGCTAAAATTCCAAATGAGTTTGCACAAGTCCAAACTTTGGACGAGCATATCTACCTATATATATGGTTTTATGTGATGAAAAACCTATCAAATTAAATATCTTAGAGCCTAGTTTCTAACTTTTCAAACCGTTCTCCATTTAGATATTCCTACACAAAGTTATGATCAAATTACCAAAGGCTGGCATAATGCAATTTTGCGGTCATTCTACGGCCATTATGCGATCGTAGAAGTGGTTATGCGACCGCAAAATGGTCGCAAACCTATCCAGTGTAGCCCAATTCTGGGCACCAATTTCACAATTCATTCTGTGATCCACATACCTATTTTGCGGTCCATTATGCGACCGCAGACCCGATTTCAGAGGCTTCTTTTTCCTATTTTCATAACCCGACCCCATTTTGATAAATAGGCTTTGGGGATTAATTTGGGGCTATTTTCTAGTGAATCTAGAGAGAGGTGAGATCATTTTAGAGAGGGAATGAGGAACCTAACATCTTAA
This sequence comes from Nicotiana knightiana, assembly GCA_005239525.1. NCBI lineage: Eukaryota > Viridiplantae > Streptophyta > Magnoliopsida > Solanales > Solanaceae > Nicotiana > Nicotiana knightiana. The sequence goes on along the minus strand of ML396225.1, from coordinate 115,013 downwards.
TCATCTAATCTTGCACAAATTCTCAAGAATCAAGGAAGCTAATCACTAGCTCACTATCCTTCCGGGTAAGTCCTACTTTTAAGATTTCATATAAGAGATTATGAGTTCAAAAATATATTGTGGGGTTAGAAATAATCCTTTCTTGTGACACTAAGTTATAGTATGTGGGATTAATAAACTATTTTGGGTTGTTCTTGTTGAAATTGGTCGAGAGAAGAAGGAATTTCCATTGTAGAACCTTGTAGTCTATTTCACATGTTAAGTGTTTGACGAAATTCCTAAGAGAGTTACACCACGGAAAATCTTTCTAATTGTGAATACTTAATTTTTACACCATTTAAATGCTCCTAAAGTTGTTAGTATCAATTTTCCTTCAATCGTTATTTTTTTCTTATATTTTATGGATTTTTAATTGAAATTCTGTCATAAAAATACCAAAAAAACAATTTTCTATACTTTTCTTTTGTGTGTGCTCTTTTAATTGACTAATTATTTGATAAGTTAATCAAATTGATTTCTCATATAATTAATTCAACTGTTAGCTAATGAGTTTTATTAGGTTTATTTTATTAGTTGGTATTTAGGTTAATTAGATTATAGTTTAATAAGATAGGATTAAAGAAAATGGTTAAAATTGAAATGGTTAGGTGGCTAGGAGTACAATTTTAATGCCAATTAGGTGCTTGGCCAAGAAAGAGCTCAAAGCGACGTAGTTTTTTCTTGAAACTACGTCGTTTCACTTAAGTGAAACTAAGACTAAATCTCATCCATCCATAGCCTTTTGATCCAACGGCCCTAATTCATTCTTCATCCCAAATATTTAAACCCCCCAATACCCAAAAATTGCCCCATTTCCCCCCTTAACTTCCCATCTTCTTCCTCTCTCTTCTCTCTCTCGCCTCTTTCCCAGATCCTCCCCCCACCGCCGTCTGCCGCCCACCGGAATTCGCCACCGGCGGTGGCTGTCGTCCAAACTAACCCATTTTTTTAACATCTCTTCTTCTCAACCTCCTCTCCATGAATCTAAGCCTCATATCCTCTAAAACTCCACCAATCTCCATAAATCTAAGGAAAACCGAAACCCTAGGCCCTCTTTCTTTTTGAAATTCTCCGCAAACCAAACCATCTCACCCCACAATACTTACATCAATGGGTAGAGCTCTTCAAGACCTACCTATTGATGTCAATTTCACCCCAAAAATCCGGCGATGAAATTACGGCAACCACACTTCCACCACCCGCTGCCACCAGCCACTGCCGTGCCTCAACCCTCACCGATAACCCCTGACCTCGCTGCCACTGCCTCTCATTTCTCCCATCACATTGGCCTCGGGCAAGTTTTTGCTGTCGATTTTCATCGAAACTAGTCGTTTCGATACGAATCAACAATAGAAGCTTGCTCGAGCTGTACCGCTGTCCCGCTATGTCTCGCTGCCTAATAGTCGCTACGCCACCATTGTTCGGACACTCAAATTGGGTAAACTCGAGCCTTAATGCTTTCCTCCATGTTTTAATTTTCTGTTTTCTTGTCGTTTGCTTATAGTTTTGTTATAGTTGATCTGCAGTAGTGATTCGTGTTAGTTTCATTGATCATCAATGATAGTCGTTGCTTAATAGCTTTGAATCACGTATTAGTTAGTCGTTTACTTAGTCATTACGTCTTGTTTAGTAAACCAGTTTTTTTAATCACTTGTGAAATCGGATTAGCTATTTGTAATTGGCGAAGTTCACTGATATTCTGGTTTTGCATTTGATTTTGGTATTTTGCTTTAGTTCAAAACCTGTTAGTGGTCGGTATTTCGTGTTTAGTCTCGTTTCTTATTTCGTGTTTCAATCAACTTGATAGTTGTTTCATTATCAACATGTCTCGTTTCGGGTCAAATAGGAAGAACTAGAAGATTCCACCTCTGGAAAGCGCCTACACCCACACTTTGGAATCCAAATTTTGTGGGATTTAGGATGGAATCGAATAGCGAATGCACTTGCCTTTGATAAGAGCTTCCGATAATATTTTGAGTTCTCGTGCTAGGAACAACCGCGCTGGTCGTAATAGATCGACTTTCATGCTAAATCTTGCTCCAGCATGAAACGCTGGAGACAAGTACGAGTGAATCTAGTTTCGAGAGCCGCATTGCCTTGGTTGTTAAGTCCCAATTTCATGTTCATTATCTCTAGTTTTGTCTATGTTTAAGCTAACTACTTTAAGGCCTTAACTATAGGTTTTATTTTGTTTGTAGTCTTTAGGTTCTCTTGTTGATGATTCAAGTCTAGTTATCTAATTTTGCACCTTCTAGTTTGAAGCAATAGATTAGTTTGATATTGGTTTGTGAGAGTAGTAGAAGGCACTTGAGTGTAGGACCTTTGTTTGGTTGTTTTTACAGTTGAGGACTGTTTTGGAGTACAATGCTCTAAAATTCTTTCCACAATTGGTAAGAAAAACTGTTCATTTGCAAAAATTCTGGTTTTGGGCAGATTTTTGGTCAAATCTTCATCATTTTGGACAGATTTTTGGCTAAAAAATATGTCCCAAAGTCCTTTATTCTCATATATAAAGGGGAAATCTTCCCTCATCTTGGAGATCCTAGACACACATATTGAAAGATCTCTTACACTTAAAAGAAAAAAAAAGAACACAAGATCAATAGAAAAGCCAGCAACTAAGAGAACAAAAGGGCTTCAGTTTCCTCTTCATAGGTTCCAGAAAATAAACAAGCCCCTTAGGTTATCTGGTTTCTATTTTGTTTGGTATGTTAGTTCAAGCTTTGTCTGGTGTCCTAGAGTTTGATGTTCACTGCTGTTTCGTTGTTGTTTCTGCTGTCTTTGTTGCTGATTTTCTGCCAGAAAATTTCATCTTGTTACAAATCAGGTAACCCTTGAACCTTTGTATTGCAGATTCTTGATGACAATGAAAAGATTTGAACCCGTTTGATTGGTGGAACATGTGATATCTGATTTTGTGCTAAGATAATTGTTGCATCAATGTTATAACATGTAAATATGTTGTATTTAGCTATAACTTTTATTTTTGTTCACAAAACAATACTCTGTTAGTGTGTTATTTAGTTGCTAAAAGGTCTATTTCTTTTGTTTACTTCATTTTGTTAAGCTTAGCGAATGTTACATTACCTATTTGTTCTTCTATCATATTTCTATTATTTATTTATTTTCTTAAAATTACGTTGTCTTCGTTTGTTTATCTATTTTCATTGTTTGTTATGTACTTTGAGTTGGATGATAATTTAGATGAATTGTCTTGTGACTCTTTTGAGAAATGGTGAAAGGATTAATTTTGAAGTAAGGAAAGTCTCTTGTAAGCTAAAATCCAAGTAGATCCAGGGGTTTTAGTTTGGTATAATGGTTAATTTTTGTCATGCGCCCATTTCGTCTCCTGACTCGTTGTATTTGTATTACTAATAAGCTAAGCGTTTTATCACTGTTATTTGCTTGCTGGGTTACTTTCAGGCTAACTGGATTGTAGTACTTATCTATTAATAGCCAATAAATTGGTAATAGTCTTTTGGAGCTAATAGGCCATGATGTATCATGTAAGAGATAAAGTAATTTGGCCCAATAAATAAGGTCCAGGTCTGAAGCATGCTAGATGGACCGATTTTGTTTAATAACTATGTGGGACAAGAAAACTCAATTTCTACAGGCCCAATAGCAATTAAACTAGATGACTCATTCTGTTTTTCTTTATAAAAGTAAATAAAGATGCTGGCCCATTTTTCCTAAGACAATCATAAGCTAGCCCAAATGATTAAAAACAAAGCTTTCTTCAATAGATCCAATAAAAGTGTATGTCTCTTTTAATATTTAGTTTTTTCTTCTTAATAGCTAAAATATTTTCAATTAATTTAAATGCTAGGCAAATAGTAGGCACGTTTTAATAACATTCAATAAATTAATCAAATAAACTCATACCTTATCCATTGATTTTAGTTAATTTATAATCTAGTTATTTCTCATAATCGCGGATTCGCTTGCGTAACGCGATAGTAACTTTTAATAAATTTAAAAAATTAATTTCATCAAGTGTAGTAAATTTTTTTTTTTTTAAAAAAAAGTAATAATGTGCTAATAATTCTTGTCATAACTACGGATTAGCTTGCGTAGCGCTGATAAAATTAATAAATTTCGTTTCGATCACATGTTCGCTTGCGTAGTGTGGTTACAACATCTTATTATTCAAAATTTTCTTTAATTTTTCTAATAATCAAGAAATAAAGGCGGACAAGTAAAACATAGAAACTAATAAAGCACAGTTTATTCAGAATTAATTCAAGCCAAGTTTAAGTCAATAAAGTGACCGTGCTAGAACCACGGGACTCGGAGAATGCCTTACACCTTCTCCCCGATCAACAGAATTTCTTATCCGGACTTTATTTTTGCAGACTAATAATAAAAGAGTCAAACCTTCCTTTGACTAAGGATTCAAATAAAAGGTGACTTGGAACACCAAAGATCAATTCCAAGTGGCGACTCTGAATAACAAAATAATCCCTATTTCAAAATTGTCACTTTAATTGAAAAAACTCTTTAACCCACAATCGATATAACACATCTTCTTTTGGGGGTTAGAAAAAGGGGTGTGATAGCTCTGACGACTCTGCTGGGGACAACCAGAATTCGAGCTTGTACATGTTGACTTTTTATTGGCTTCATCAATTTTGTATATATTGTGATTTATTTGGGCCTAATGTGCTACTTGTTCGCTTTTTACGGCTTTGATATTGTTGAACTGTACATATAAATTGTCTTCTCACGCAACCCCTCTGAGTCTTCTTGAAATTAAAATATGGGCATTTGCTTGACATAGCCCACTTTCTTTGAGATAGCCGAGGTGTTTTTCACCTGGTGAAGGATTTTAGTCACACATATTTTAGGCGGGGGGGCACCACCATTTAAGACGGAAAGCAATGCAACCGGTATACTGACCCTTCTCGGCTCGAGTTATCCGCTCGAGTGAGCCGGTCTAGATACATTCTCCACTAGGATTTAAACCTAAAAGAACAAATCTCATGTCGGATATCCCTAGTAGGTTCGCTTTATTTGCATCACGCGCATTTAACTTAGGGAAGCTCGACACAGGGGTCGGGTCTGTATAAGACAGGTATCCTCTTTGAGACCATCATGTCCACTTTTGTGCTACTTGTTACATCATTTGGAAGGCTTGCTTGCGTTGTTGACCGGCTTTAGAAAATAGTTGAGCGTAATTTTAAAAAAGAAAAAAAATATTCTCCTAGTTTAGTACAAATAATCTTTTTTTTTACTAAGATATTGTAGTAGTCTGACGTGAGGTGTAAAGATAAAAAGTCAAAAGAGAAAAATACTCAATTTCACCGAACTACGCGGATTTGATTCTCACCGGATGTGAGGTACGTAGGCAACCTTTATTGGGTCCAACCCACAATTTTCAAAAAAAAATCCAAAAATATTTCCTTTACTTCCTTCGGTAGAAAGTCTTTCTTTTAGACCACAATTTTTAAAAATTAAAAAAAAAATATTTTCCTTTATTTCCATCTTTACGAAAGTCTTTCTTTTGGACCTCAATCTTTAAAAATTCAAAAGTATTTTCTTTTACTTCATACTATAGAAAAGTTTCTCTTTGAGTCCCCAATTGTTTTTTTAAAAAAAATTCTAAAAATATTTTCTTTTAATTTCTCCTAAAAATCCAAAAAAAAAACATTTTTCATTATTCTTTAGAATTTTTTTTCTTTTTTCTTTTTTCTTTTTTAAAAGTTGAAAAGAAAATTCAAGATTCAAAAAAATTTTCTTTAGAAGTCTATCTTTCATAATTTTAATATAAAATTCCAAAAATCAAAAAAATATTTTTTCTTTCGAAATTCACCGAAAAATAAAGAATGAAAAAAAAATAGAAAATCGAAATCAAAAATATTTTCTTTCTCCTTTATAGTCTTTCTTTCGAAAATTAAAAACGAAAGAATTCAAAATTCAAAAAAGAGTTAGTTTATTTCCTTTATTCCTGATCATCCCGAGCTACGCAAGATCTGATTCATGTTCTCACATGATAGGTAGGGAACTACCATCTGGTTCAACCCACATTTTTTTTTAAAAAAAGAGCTTAACATTCCACATGTGCATAAGATTTTCCTGAAAAAATGCTATTTTTGTCTGGTTATATTGTCACGACCCCATATCCTAACAGGCCGTGATGGCGCCTATCGTGGAACTAGGCTAGCCAACCATCACATTACTACGCTTTTGTTCAATTATAAGAGTTCACAATTTAATAATAAGCAAGCAACCATCGCATCAATTAAACTAATTTAGTCTTAGCGTCCCCATAATAGTCTAAACAAATCTCCCAAGAACTGGAGTCAATAATCATGAGCATCTAAGAATAGATAAACCTAACTCTGTTAAAAATATAATATATGTCTCTGAATCAAATGCTAAAAACATAATAAGGAAGGGAAGTGGAGAAGTTGTGGACGCTGGACAACTACCTCGAAATCCCGTGAAATCTGCTAACGAACCAGCAAGAACAGCTACTGCTTCAAACCGTCACATGAATCTGTGCACAGAGGCACAGGGAGTCTTTATGAGTACGCCAACTCAGTAGCAATGAAAATAAATCACAGTCTGAGTAATATAAACACACAGTACAGATACACAATTCCACAAAATTATTAAAAACATCGAGTCACCATGTAGTATTTATCAAATAATAAGTTCGAAATCAGTTTTCAGAAATCCTTTGAAAATAAGTGCAATATCAGTATATCTCAGTAAAATTCTCAATACAAACCAGTTCGAAAACGAAGTAAATCATGGTTCGAAAACTTAGTAAAATCATCATAAAATCTGCCCCTCAGGCCTAAATCATTTCTTGTAACAGTTTCCCTCATGCATCCTCTCAATCACTTAGTATCAATCATCACTCAGTATCAGCCTCGCGGGCAATCATCACTCAATATTGGTACCGGCGCTCACTGGGTGTGTACAGACTCTGGAGGGGCTCCTACAGTCCAAGCGCAATAATAACATAAGGCCTGAAAGCCTCCTCACCACACTCCTGAGGCCTGAAAGCCTCCTCACCACACTCCTGAGGCCTGAAAGCCTCCTCACCACTCAGTCAGACACTCTCAATTTGCCCTTAAGCCATAAACATACCGGGTTCTCGACCCAAAACAGTATTTCATTTTTCAATAAATATCAAAATACTCTGAGTGTCAAAACAATTTATCAGGAAAAGACTGAGTGTAAAATCATAACATATCAGTGAGGAAAATATAGTAAACACAACCCCCAAGGGGAAAACAGATCGGCACTAGGCCCCAAACACGGCTTACAACCCAAAACATATCATAATATATAAATACTATTTAAGCAAAGACTTAAATATCGGTTTCGCAACTCAATAGTCGCCTAAATAGGAAAGATATTCCAAATTTTCCACCTTTTCATTTCAAAACCCGTGAAAGGGTGCATAGTCGGGCGTTTCATACCCTGAGGACAGGATTTAAAGACATTACTTACCTCAAAACTAGCCCGAAAACTATTCCGCAATGCGCTTGCCTCTCGAATCAACCTATGAAGGCTCCAAATCTACCAAGTTCAGATTTTTATCATCAATACATGCTTAACGAACGAATTCCAATCGAAAGATATCAAATTTAACTCAAAAATCCGAAATTGGTCAAAACCCGAACCCCCGGGACCGCGTCCCGAAACTCAGAATTTTTTTATATAAAAGTGTTCTTCATTCTCTCACGAGTCCGTACACATAAAGAACACCAAAATCGGAGTTCGTTTGACCCCTCAAATCGACCCTTAAAGGTCTCATAATCTCAAGCCCTAAAATCCAATTTTTTCTACTGATTTTCCATGAAATTACACTGGTTTTATGTTCTATAATCATCCATAATCGAGTTTTAATAATCCAAACACTTACCTCTATTAAGAACAAGGATTTCCCTCTTTAAAATGCGTCCCCAAGGCTCTTTTTCGTACAACAATGGTGTAAAATAAGGTTTAAGTCGCGGGAGGGTTTATTTAAATATCTCCAGTGATTTCCTCTCCGCGACTTTGGTCCAAGCCACGCGATCGCATAGAACAATGCTCCTGACCTTCGCGATCGCAGCACTGTGCACACGATCGCACTGTGCAATCACCAGCCAACCCCACGCACCCAGTTTTCCTCTCTGCGATCGCGATGAACCCCACGTGATCGCACTGAACTAACCCCCAACGCTATGCGATCGCGACCCGTATTCCGCGATCGCACTGAACAAATTCAACCTGTTCCATTTTAACCATACGCGATTTCACGCCTACCTACGCGATCGCAGTGAACAACCTTCAGCTGTGAAAACACCAAAAACAACAGTGTTTTTCAGTCCAATAATGCCCGTTAATCACCCGAACTCAATCCCGAGCCCCTCGGAACCCCAACCAAACTTACCAAAATATCCCATGACATCATTCAAACTTAGTTTCACTCACAAAACACCAAAACTAACATCAAAATACCAAATTCACATCGGATTCAATCCTAAGAACTTTGATATTTCTAAAATCTACCAATGATGCCGAAACTATTCAAAACAACTCTGATTGACCTGAAATTTGGCAGACAAGTCCAAAATGACATTACGAACATGTTCCAACTATCGGAGTTCCATTCCTACCCCGATTTCCTATTTTCACTATCGACCGGAAATCACCAAAAACTAACTTCTGCCAATTCAAGCCTAATTCTACACCGGACATCACAAAATTATTCCGGACACACTCCTAAGTCCCAAATCACCTAAAGAAGCTATTCGATCCATAAAATCCGTGTTCTGAGGTTGTTTATCAATAAGTCAACTCTTAGTTCACTTTTTCTCACTTTAAGGCTATTCTTAAGGACTAAGTGACTGAATTCTCATATAACCATTCCGATTTCAAGCCTATCAACTCTAACACATCAATAATAGAATAACCAATCTACGACAAGTTAATAACAGTAATTAAAAATGCAGGTTTTACGTAACGACAGACCTGGTCGTTACATTCTCCCCCTCTTAAACAAACGTTCATCCTCGAACGAGTCTAGAAACATACCTGGAGCCTCAAACAAGTGTGGATATTTGCTCTGCATCTCCCACTCGGTCTCCCAAGTAGCCTCCTCCATTGGCCGACCTCTCCATTGCACCTTCACTGATGTTATATACTTAGACCTCAACTTTCTAACCTCGCGAGCTAAAATAGCTACCGGCTCAACCTCATACGACATATCACCCTCGAGCTGAACTGTGCTGAAGTCGAACACATGCGACGGGTCACCAACATATTTCTTGAGCATCAATACATGAAAAATCGGATGAACACTCGACAGCCTTGGTGGCAAGGAAAGTCTATAAGCCACCTCTCCAACCTTCTGAAGCACCTCAAAAGGACCAATAAATCGTGGACTCAGCTTTCCTCTCTTTCCGAACCTCATAACACCCTTTATGTGTGACACCTTTAGCAGTACCTTATCACCTTCCATAAATGACACATCCCGAACCTTTCGGTCCGCATAACTCTTCTGCCTGTGCGAAGTCGCTCCTGAATCAACTTTACCTTCTCCAACACATCCTGAATCAAATCTGCGCCCAGTAACTTAGCCTCACCAGGCTCGAACCAACCAACCGGAGATCTACACCTTCTACCATATAAAGCCTTGTACGGGGCCATCTGAATACTAGACCGGTGACTATTATTATATGCAAACTCTGCTAGCGGCAGAAACTGATCCCGTGAACCACCAAAATCAATCACACAAGCCCGTAACATGTCTTGCAAAATCTGAATAGTCTGTTCCAACTGCCCGTCAGTCTGCGGGTGAAATGCGGTGCTCATATCCACATCAGTACCCATGCCTCTCTGTACGGCCTTCCAAAACTGAGACGTGAACTGTGTACCTCTGTCAGAAATAATAGAAATCGGAACTCCATGCAACCGGACAATCTCCTTAATATAAATACTAGCTAACTGCTCTGAAGTATAAGTAGTACTGACAGGAATGAAGTGCGCGGACTTGGTCAATCTATCCACAATGACCCAGATAGCATCAAAACCCTTCGAGGTCCGTGGAAGCCCAACTACAAAGTCCATAGTAATCCGCTCCCACTTCCACTTCGGAATAACTAACCTCTAAAGTAATCCACCAGGTCTCTGGTGCTCATACTTGACATGCTGGCAGTTGAGACACCGTGCTACATACTCAACAATATCTCTCTTCATCTGCCTCCACCAATACTGCTGCCTCAGGTCCTGGTACATCTTCGCGGCACCCGGATGGATAGAATACCGCGAACTGTGAGCCTCTGCTAATAACAACTCTTGAATACCATCCACGCCGGGCACGCAAAATATGTCCCTGCATCCTCATAAATCCGTCATCACCAATAGTCACATCTCTCGCATCCCCTCTACGGACCCTGTCCTGGAGAACTAACAAGTGCCAGTCGTACTACTGGTGTGCCTTAATCCGATCAAATAAAGAGGACCGGGAAGCCATGCTAGCTACCACACGTGGAGGATCTCACAAATCCAGTCTCACCAACTGACCCGCTAAAGCCTGAACATCCAGTGCTAACGGTCGTTCTGCTGCTGAAAGATAAGCTAAACTCCCCAAACTCTCGGCTCTGTGACTCAAGGCATCAGCCACTACATTGGCCTTCCCCGGGTGATACAAAATAGTCAAGTCATAGTCCTTGAGAAGTTCCAACCACCTCCTCTGACGCAAATTCAAGTCCTTCTGCCTTAGCAGATACTGCAAGCTACGATGATCGGTGAAAATCTCGCACTAAAACCCATACAAATAATGCCGCCAAATCTTTAAGGCATGAACAATGGAAGCTAACTCAAGATCGTGCACGGAGTAATTCTTCTCGTGCACCTTCAACTGTCTAGATGCGTAGGCAATCACCCTACCGTCCTGCATCAACACCGGTCCCAAGCCAACTCTATAAGCATCACAATAAACCGTGTAAGAACACGAACCAGTAGAAAACACCAACACCGGAGCTGTGGTCAATGCTGACTTGAGCTTCTGAAAGCTCTCCTCACACTCGTCAGACCATCTGAATGGAGCACCCTTCTGGGTCAATCTAGTCAATTGTGAAGCAATGGAAGAGAATCCCTCCACAAAACGGTGGTAATATCCCGCTAAGCCAAGGAAACTCCGAATCTCTATGGATGACGACGGTCTAGGCCAACTCTGCACCGCCTCAATCTTCTTCGGATCAACCTGAATACCCTCACTAGACACCACGTGCCCCAGGAAAGCCACTGAACCAAGACAAAATTCACACTTGGAGAACTTAGCATAAAGCTTCTCCTCCCTCAATCTCTGTAATACATCCCTCAAGTGATGAGCATGATCTTCCTGGCTACGAGAATAAACCAGGATGTCATCAATGAACACAATGACAAATCAATCAAGATGAGGCTGAAACACGTTGTTCATCAATTGCATGAACGGGGTTGGGGAGTTTGTTAACCCAAAGGACATAACCAAAAACTCATAATGACCGTATCTGGTCCTGAAAGCAGTCTTCGGAATGTCAGAATCCCGGATCTTCAGCTGATGATACCCGGACCTTAAGTCAATCTTAGAGAACACCTTAGCTCCCTGGAGTTGATCAAATAAACCATCAATACGAGGTAAAGGATACCGGTTCTTCACCGTAACCTTATTTAGCTGTCTGTAATCAATTCACATACGCATGGAGCCATCCTTCTTTTTCACAAACAACATCGGTGCACCCCAAGGAGACACACTAGGCCGAATAAAACCCTTATCTAAGAGTTCCTGAAGCTGCTCCTTTAATTCTTTCAACTCTGCTGGTGCCATACGGTAAGGTGGAATAGAAATAGGATGAGTGTAGGGCACTAAATCAATACAAAAATCAATATCCCTATCATGTGGCATGCCTGGCAGGTCTGCAGGAAACACATCCGGAAAATCACGGACTACAGGAACAGAATCAACAGATGGAGTCTCACTACTAACATCCCTCACAAAAGCAAGATAAGACTTACACCCTTTTCTCAACCATACGCTGAGCCTTTAAATAAGAGATCACTCTGCTAGGCACATGCTCTATAGACCCTTTCCACTCAAATCTCGGAACACCGGGCATAGTGAGGGTCACGGTCTTAGCGTGACAATCAAGAATAGCATAACATAGGGATAACCAATCCATGCCTAGAATTACATCAAAATCGACTATACTCAGTAACATCAAGTCCACTCGGGTCTCCAGACCCCTAATAGATATAAGACACGACCGATACATACGGTCCACAACAATAGTATCACCCACCGGAGCCGAAACATGAACAGATTTAACTAGGGACTCATGGGGAATATTTAGAAAATAAGCAAAATAGGATGAGATAAGAGTACGTGGAACCAGGGTCAAATAAAACAAAAGCATCAGTGTGACAAATAGAAATAGTACCTGTGATCACCGCATCCGAGGCCATAGCATCAGGCCTAGCTGGAAGTGAATAAATACGTGCCTAGCCTCCACCTCCTTAACCCCCACCCCCTAGTGTTGCCTAGCTGCCTGACCACCACCCCTGACTGCCTGGGTAGGTGGTGAAGTGACTGGGGCTGAAGTCGAAGGCTGAACCCTTTTCTGGGATGAACTGCTAGGATGATGGGACAATGCCTCCACCCATGTCCGAACTCTCCACACTCATAACAATTACCTAGATCTGGAGATGAAAATGAACGAGAACCTCTGCCACCCTGATAACTACCAGACGAACCACGCATGGAAGAAACCTGATAAGATGATGCTCGGGCAGAGCTCTGAGCTGGTAGGGCACTAAAAGATGAACGTCACTGATGAGAATTACGAGGACCCTGCCCCGACGATACACCATTGTAAGCTGGACAAGCTAGCTGTGGAGGTCTAAATGGATGACCTCTGTTAGGATGAAATTGCCCTATGGAAGGAGCACCACTGAAATTACATGATCCTCGAGTCCTCTTAGCCTCTCTCTCCTCCCGCTCCTTCCTGCGAACCGACTCTATGTCCTGAGCTATATCAACAACCTGATCAAACGTGGCTCCAGACACCCTCTCTCTGGTCATCAAGATCCTAAGCTGATATGAGAGACCATCCACAAATCTCCTGATATGCTCCCTGTTAGTGGGGACTAACTCCGAAGCATGTCTGGCCGACTCCAAATACCTCATCTCATACTGGGTGACTAATAACTCTCCCTGGCGCAGCTGCTCAAACTGCCTGCGTTGTTCCTCTCTGTGGGACTGAGGAACATATTTCTCCAAAAAGATCGTGGAGAACTACTGCCAGGTAAGAGGTGCTGAACCAACCGGTCTACACCTCTCGAATGATTCCCACCAAGTAAAAGCAGCACCAGCAAACTGATAAGTAGCAAATGAAACCCCGCTAGTCTCCAAAATACCCGATGTACGAAGTATCTTCTGACATTTATCAAGAAAACCTTGGGCATCCTCGCCCTCTGTACCACTGAAGATCGGAGGATGAAGTCTTCTGAATCTCTCCAACCTACGCTGCTCATCCTCAAGCATAACAGGGACCACATAATCCTGAACTGGAGAAACTGGTTGATCTGGGGATGCTCTCGGTGCCTGCATACCCCCGCACAGCTAGCTCAGGTGCCCGGGCAGCTGGAGGTTGATTGCCTCCATCAGCCTGAGCTGCATTGGCAGTAGTGGTCATGGCCACTGCCTGAGCTAAATCGGAACACACCGTCAATATCTGGGCAAGGGTCGCCTGAAGACCCAGAATAACAATAGGCACAGCAGGTGCCTGAGCCTGTCCCGCTGGAGCAACATCGGCGGGAACCTGATCCTAAACAATAGAGGGATCCTGTGGCACTGCCCCGACTGCTGCACGGGCAGGTCCCCCAACTCTACTACGGCCCCGACCCCTTATGGGTCTGGCTGGTGCCTGGTCACCCTGATCGGTATTGCGTGTCCTCACCATCTGTGAGAGAATGAAACAACAAAAGTTTAGATTCCAAGAATCAATAGATTGGCACGAAGAGAGTTCAAAAGATATAGATGTTTCCTAAGAGTTTTGCATCCTCTTAAAGATATGTACATACGTCTTCGTACTGATCTTCAAGACTCTACCGAACCTGCTCATGACCGTTGAGTCCTTTGTAACCTAGAGCTCTGATACCAACTTGTCACGACCCCAAATCCTAACAGGCCGTGATGGCGCCTATCGTGGAACTAGGCTAGCCAACCATCAAATTACTACGCTTTTGTTCAATTATAAGAGTTCACAATTTAATAATAAGCAAGCAACCATCGCATCAATTAAATTAATTTAGTCTTAGTGTCCCCATAATACTCTAAACAAGTCTCCTAAGAATTGGAGTCAATAGTCATGAGCATCTAAGAATAGATAAACCTAACTCTACTAAAAATATAATATATGTCTCTGAATCAAATGCTAAAATCATAATAAGGAAGGGAAGTGGAGAAGCTGTGGACGCTGGACAGCTACCTCGAAATCCCGTGAAATCTGCTAACGAACCAGCAAGAACAGCTACTGCTCCAAACCGTCACCTGAATCTGTGCACAGAGGCACAGGGAGTCTTTATGAGTACGCCAACTCAGTAGTAATGAAAATAAATCACAGTCTGAGTAATATAAACACACAGTACAGATACACAATTCCATAAAACTAGTAAAAACACCGAGTCACCATGTAGTATTTATCAAATAATAAGTTCGAAATCAGTTTTCAAAAATCCTTTGAAAAAAAGTGCAATATCAGTATATCTCAATAAAATTCTCAGTATAAACCAGTTCGAAAACGAAGTAAATCATGGTTCGAAACTTAGTAAAATCATCATAAAATCTGCCCATCGGGCCAAAATCATTTCTTGTAACAGTTGCCCTCAGACATCCTCTCAATCACTCAGTATCAATCATCACTCAGTATCAGCCCCTCGGGCAATCATCACTCAATATCGGTACTGGCGCTCACTAGGGGGGTGTACAGACTCCGGAAGGGCTCCTACAGCCCAAGCGCAATAATAACATAAGGCCTGAAAGCCTCCCCACCACTCTCCAGAGGCCTGAAAGCCTCCTCACTACACTCCTGAGACCTGAAAGCCTCATCACCACACTCCTGAGGCCTAAAAGCCTCCTCATCACTCAGTCAGACACTCTCAATTTGCCCTTAGGCCATAAACATACCGGGTTCTCGACCTAAAATAGTGTTTCATTTTTCAATAAATAGTATCAAAATACTCTGAGTGTCAAAACAATTTATTAGGAAAATACTGAGTGTAAAATCATAACATATTAGTGAGGAAAATATAGTAAACACAACCCTCAAGGGGAAAACAGATCGGCATTAGGCCCCAAACACAGCTTACAGCCCAAAACATATCATAATATTTAAATACTATTTAAGAAAAGGCTTAAATATCGGTTTCGCAACTCAATAGTCGCCTAAATAGGAAAGATATTCTAAAGTTTCCACCTTTTCATTTCAAACCCCGTGAAAGGGTGCATAGTCCGGGGTTTCATACCCTCAGGACAAGATTTAAAGACATTACTTACCTCAAAACTAGCCCGAAAACTATTCCGCAATGCGCTTGCCTATCGAATCAACCTCCGAAGGCTTCAAATCTACCAAGTTCAGATTTTTATCGTCAATACATGCTTAACGAACGAATTCAATCGAAAGATATCAAATTTAACTCAAAAACCCGAAATTGGACAAAACCCGACCCTGTTCCCGCGTCCCTAATCTCAGAAATTTTTATACAAAAGTGTTCTTCGTCCTCTCACGAGTCCGTACATATAAAGAACACCAAAATCGGAGTTCGTTTGACCCCTCAAATCGACCCTTAAAGGTCTCATAATCTCAAGCCCTAAAATCTATTTTTTCTACTGATTTTCCATGAAATTACACTGGTTTTATGTTCTATAATCATCCATAATACATTTTAATAATCCAAACACTTGCCTCTATGAAGAACAAGGATTTCCCTCTTTAAAATTCGTCCCCAAGGCTCCTTTTCGTACAACAATGGTGTAAAATAAGGTTTAAGTCGCGGAAGGGTTTATTTAAATATGCCCAGTGATTTTCTCTCTGCGATCGCGGTCCAAGCCACACGATCGCATAGACTAATGCTCCTGACCTTCGCGATCGCAGAACTGTACACGCAATCGCACAGTGCAATCGCCAGCCAACCCCACGCGCCCAGTTTTCCTCTACGCGATCGCGTGAACCCCACGCGATCGTACTGACCTGACCCCCAAAGCTATGCGATCGCGACCCGTATTCCGCGATCGCACTGAAAAAATTCACCCTGGTCCATTTTAACCCTACGCGATCGCACGCCTACCTACGCGATCGCAGTGATCAACCTTCAGCTGTGAAAACACCAGAAACAACAATGTTTTTCAGTCCAATAATGCCCGTTAATCACCTGAACTAAATCCCGAGCCCCTCGGGACCCCAACCAAACTTACCACCATATCACATGACATCATTCAAACTTAGTTTCACTCACAAAACACCAAAAGTAACATCAAAATACCAAATTCACATCGGATTCAAGCCTAAGAACTTTGATATTTCTAAAATTCACCAATGATGCCGAAACTATCCAACACAACTCCGATTGACCTGAAATTTGGCAGACAAGTCCAAAATGACATTACGAACATGTTCCAACTGTCAGAATTCCATTCCGTCCCCGATAGCCTATTTTCCACTGTCGACCGAAAATCACCAAAAACTAACTTCCGCCAATTTAAGCCTAATTCTACACCGAACATCACAAAATTATTTCGGACACACTCATAAGTCCCAAATCACCTAACGAAGCTATTCGAACCATAAAATCCTCCTTCCGAGGTTGTTTATCAATAAGTCAACTCTTAGTTGACTTTTTCTCACATTAAGGTTATTCTTAAGGATTAAGTGACTGAATTCTCATATAACCATTCTGATTTCAAGCCTATCAACTCTAACACATCAATAATAGAATAACTAATCTATGACAAGTAAATAACAATAATTAAAAATGCAGGTTTTACGTAACGATAGACTGGGTCGTTACATATATATATATATATATATATATATATATATATATATATATATATATATATATATATATATATATGCCAAGACATCTTTTGAACCTCTCTCGGGAGTACCGAAGGGTCATTTTCGTTAAAGTAGCCATTTTGTTTATTTTGCCTATTTTTATTATTATTTTTGTCTCCATGCTTAGACATTTTTACCGAGAAATTCTTTAAGCCTTTTGTGGAAGAATCAAAAGGCCGTTTTTATAATAATAGTCATTTCCCTACTTTTTGTGTCTGATAATTTCAAAAATAGATCGATTCCTAAATGGTATTTTTTTTAAAAATAAATAAAAAGGAATAATCAGAATTTTATATAGCTTAGGAAAGTCCAGACCCCTCTTTATCTTATTCTTAGATTCACTATGAATTCTCCACAAAGAAGCAATCAGAAAAGGGTAAGGGACGAGACACCTCCTATGTTTTTGATAAGAGATAAGACCCCGAGTAGTCTCTGTAATTGGTGGGTTAGTTTTGCGACATGGGAATGAAATCAAGTATTTAAGCACCTTAAGTTCCTCACAAACATCATGGGGATTAAGCCTAACATAGATTTAATCGAGACTCTAGTAGGTTTTTGGGACCCCCTGAACAATGTCTTCAGGTTCAAAGATTGTGAAATGACTCCTACATTGGAAGAATTATGTGCGTTTACCTGATTAGGGAGGGACCTTTGTGGGAAAAAGCCTGCTGCTCCGAGAAAAATTGGTGTAAACAACTTTTTCAAAAAGTTATGCCTCCGTCGAATTCCAATGGGTTGCCTGGACGAAGGTTGGGTTCCGTTGGAATATTTCTATGACAGATTTGGGGACGAGAAAGGGTTTGAAAACTTCTCGGGCACAGAATTCATCTGCCAATTGAGTTACGATGCATGGAGGGAGTTGAGAGTCTTCGCGTTCATGATATCATTTTTGGGGATCATGGTCTTTCCAGAGCGTGGTGGGCGCATCAGAATTCGATTAGCTGCGGTAGTTTCATTTTTGCAAAGTAGCGAGGATCACACCATTCTTCCCATGATTCTAGGAGATATTTTTCGAGCTTTGACCCGCTGCCAAGAGGGTGAATATTACTTCGAGCGATGCAACATGCTGTTGCAGATGTGTTTCATAGAGCACCTTTATCATCATCCAATAGTAATAAATTTCAATGACANTTCCAGAGGGGGTGAGGGCTTGGCGGACATTGCTCGGTTCGTTGAGTGCTGATAGAATCACTTGGAACTATTATTGTTTCCCTTCTACTATGATCATGCATATATCGACGTATCGTCCATTCTTCATACTCATGGGTTTCAGAGGTTTCCAACCCTATGCACCCCTACGCGTCATGCGCCGGCTAGGGAGAGAGAAAAAGAGGCCCCGACCGAGGACATGCGTCCGTTCATGTGGGAATTCAAGGTAGAGGAACCTCCAAGGGAGTCATATGCACAAAAGGTTTGGTTTGGTGGTCGATTTTCTGATTTGGACGAGATGGTAGCTGATCGTGAACGTAGGGAGGTAAGCCTCACATACCTTGAGTGGTTTCACAACCAGGCTATCCCGGAGAAAAGGCCAGAAAGATCCATACGGCATGCGACTGATTGGGAAGAGGAGATCGAGGCCAGAGTTAAAGAAACCAAAAGGGAAGTAACACTAGAGTTCCAATCCCATATTGACATTTTACAAGAAGATAAAGGCATTCTGGAGACAGCCATGGACATACAACAGGTTGATTTCGAGCGGGAAAAGGCTAAGTGGGCACAAGAGAGGCGAGCACTCAAAGCTCAAATTAGGCAGGAAAAAATGATCACTATCGCTCAAAGACAGGAAGAAATAGAAGCTCAGTTCAAGGTGGTCCGTGATCATGAGCGCAGAGGTTTTGCTCTGTTAATACAAGGTCTGAGGGATTAGATATGGGGAGTTGAGTCAAGCAAGGAGCGCCAGATCGGGGAGTTTGAAATAGAAAGACATCACTACCAAAGTATGATCAATCGGTTGGAGGGGGAGTCACTGGAAATTCGGCGCCAAAAGAGATATGGACTTGGAGCACAAGCGTGATGCACTGGATCTAGCTGAGACCCATGGTCAACAAAATCAAGAGTTTCACTTGGCTCAGGAACACATTAAGGGAAAGATCCTCGAGGTAGCCACATATACCTCCCGAGCTTGCAGGAGTTGTCAGGTAATGACGCCCAAACGATTTGCTGAAGTATCATTGAACGTAGCTCGTCACATATCTGTAGATTTAGAGAGGATATACCGCAATGTTGGGGGTCAACCGCAGGAATAAGATCCATGACTACAATAATTCTGGTGGATTCTCTTGAAGAATTTTAGATCTTCTTTTAGCTGGCAGTCTATTTTGACTGTTCCTTTGTGGTTTTTGAGTATGTAAGAGTCTTTGTTGTTTTGAGTCTTGTTGTTTTGACCGTTGTCTTAAAAAGTCTGTTTGAGTCAAGTCTAGTCTTGTTTAAATGGTTATCTTTATATAATTCTTGTTATTGAGTCTTGTATCAAAAAATGAAAATCAATGAAAAAGATTTTGTTTTAGAAAAAATTTGAAAAAGAACCAAAAAATGTTTGGTTCGTATAAAAAAAAGAAGAAAAAAAAGGGTCGTGTCCCTGAACTACGTGATGATCTGATTCATGCGGCGACATGATACGTAGGCAACCCCTAAAAGGTTCGATCAAAATATTTCAATAACTCTAAAATGAGGGAACAAAAATAGGCAAGTGAAAAGAAAAGCGAAAAAATGAGAAAGAGAAGAAAAAAAAAGAAAAGAGAAAAAGAAAAATTTGAGAGCACCAATAAGCAACAGCCTTATAAGCCGGGATGAAACATGAAGCCTTCCAAAAGCATGTTAGAAATGGTGACAATGTTAGGAACATGCCATATTACGTGTGATTCATATGTCTAAAATGCTTAACCCTAACACGTTTGTTGTCTCTTAGTCAGTAAGCTTAAGGTGGTTGGTTTGTGGTGAAACTGGCAACACACCATTACTTCACCAGATCTAAAGGGAAGGTACTGATGGCTAATAATGATGAAATCGAGTTTGTCAGTGACGACCCCCATGGTCAGTCAGTTGAGCAAGAGTCGGAGGAAGTGAGAAGATTAAAACAACAACTGGCTGATGTATATCAGGCTTGGGTCTCCGGTCTGCCTCCGCCTCAGGGTCCCTCAGAAGGAACTTCTACTGTACCCTTGGCTACTCAACCACCGCCCCATTCAACGAGCGATCATATTCTACCACTAGGGTATGTGCCAAACTACAGCTTCCATCACATGCTTATGATGGACAATACTACTCTCCAAATATGGTTTTCAGGGTCTCGGCTCCATACAACCAGACTCCTCAGTACGAGTCCCCTGTGGAAAATGAAAAGCCTGCCCAGACAGTTGAGCCAGATGAGATGGCCAGGAAGATGAAAAGTCTTGAACAAAACATAAAGAACATACACAGACTAGGTGGTCACAAAAGTGTATCTTTCAGTGATCTATGCATGTTCCCTCACATCCATTTTCCGCCAGGGTTCAGGACCCCAAAATTTGATAAGTATGATGGACACGGCGACCCCATCGCCCACTTGAAAAGGTACTGCAACCAGCTGAGGGGTGCAGGTGGAAAAGAAGAATTGTTGATAGTTTATTTTGGGGAAAGTCTTGCGGGGGTAGCCTCATAATGGTTCATCGACCAAGATATCTCTCACTGGCATGTCTGGGACGACATGGCTCAGGCCTTCATCAAGCAATTCCAGTACAACATAGATATGGCACCAGATCGCAATTCCCTGTCCAATATGAATAAGAATCCGACTGAAAGCTTTAGGGAGTATGCAATCAAGTGGAGGGAGCAAGCGGCTAGAGTCAAGCCACCCATGGATAACCATGAGTTGATCGTTGTTTTTTTGGAGGCTCAAGAGCCTGATTACTTTCAAAACATGATATCCGCGATGGGTAGACCTTTTGCAGAAGCAATCAAAATAGGGGAAATGGTCGAAAATGGCCTCAAGACTGGCAGAATTGTAAGTCAAGCTGCTCTCAAAGCCACTACTCAAGCTATCCAAAATGGGTCGGGGAGTTTCACAAATAAAAAGAAGAGATATGAGGGGTCCATGATGAATTCGGGATCCAAGGAAGTTCAAAGGGGGGCACCGCACCCTTATTTGCAAGTTCAGCAGGGGCAATCCAGCTACCCTCAACACTATTATCCTCTTCTAATTCCTCAATACTCTGTGGTCCCACCACAGTACACAGTTTTCAATGCTCAGTCTTATGCTCGGCCTCCCAATCAGCAAGTACGGGCACCAGCTCCAAGGATCCCCCGGCCTCAGCAGCAAAGTTTTCGGGCACCCTACAATGCTCATCCAAGGCAGGATTATGGTCGAGAGTAGAGGCACGCGGAAAATTCACTCCATTGGCTGAATCATACTCTAGTTATTCCAGAAGCTGAAGCAAATAGGCGTGATCGGACCCATCGCTCCCCACCATATGCATCCTGACTCACATGGGTTTCAAGCAAATGCTAGATGTGAATATCATTCTGGTGCACCGGGATACTCTGAAAAGAGCCATAGAAAGACTAATTGTTGAAAAACTGATTGTAGTGACAAAAGACGAGGGCCCTCCTAATGTGACTAACAACCCCTTGCCAGTACATAATGATGTTCACTTTGTGGGAATGATTGGCCAAGATCAAGAATGCAAGCCTGCTGGTCGAGCGGAAATGACAGCAAGAATGATGCAAGAGGGAACCAAACTAGAAGTCAGTCCAAGCCGAGACGTGCCGTTGATTGTGAAAGTCACCCCGGGCTTAGAAAAGGTAACTTTATTTGTTCCCAAGGTATCGAGATTGGAAGTTTGCTCCAGTGTTCCGAGCCCAATGTTGTATGTCCTTGGAGGCTACCCCAACACAAAGGAGAATCAAGGTGGTATGAAGGGTATAACAGAGTCGATAATGATCAAACCTGTCGTGCAACCCCCTGTGACAAATACGAAAACCATTCCTTGGAACTACAACAAAACTGTGATGACCTACAAAGTAAGGAAATCATAGAAGAAGTGGGGGAAACTGGAAGTTTGACTCGATCAGGGAGGTGTTACTCTCTAGAAGAGTTGAGGAAGGCCAAGCAAATCAGAGAGAACCAATTGCCAATAAGGAAACCAGTCACTGAAGAAGAGGCAGAAGAATTTTTGAAGAAGATGAAAGTTCAGGATTACTCAATCATTGACCAGCTAAGAAAGACTCCTGTCCAAATTTCTCTACTATCTCTGCTCATACATTCGAAAGAGCATGCTCGTGTGCTAATCAAGATCCTGAACGAGGCACATGTCTCAGAGAATACAACAGTGAATCAGTTAGAAAATATGGCTAACAGATTTTTTGAGGTGAACAAAATCACCTTTACTGATGATGAACTCCCCGAAGAAGGAGTCGGGCACAACAGGGATTTTTACTTGACTGTTAAATGTGAGGGGCACTACGTGAAGCGAGTCATGGTTGATGGAGGCTCGAGCTTAGATGTATGCCCTCTCTCCACCTTGCAAAGCATGAAGATCAATACAGACAGAATCTGACCCAGCAACGTCTGTACCCGGGCTTTTGATGGCTCAGCGAGAGATACCATTGGGGAGATCAACCTCACAATGATGATTGGGCCGGTTGAATTCGAAATTGTCTTCCAAGTAGTGGACATGGACACTTCTTATAAATTTCTTCTTTGAAGGCCATGGATCTTTACGGCCCGAGCTGTGCCATCCACTTTGCATCAGGTGCTCAAATTCGAACATGACATGCAATAAATTATTTCTCATGGGGAAGATGAGTCGTCCATTTATAAAGACCCATTAATCCCTGTATTGAGACCAAGGAAGGGTGTGAGTTCGTTGTCTATCAGGCTTTTGAAGTGGTTGTTGTGGACCATGTTGAGGAAGGAAGGCCCATTCTGCATCCTCGTCTTTCCTCCACATCTGTAATGATGGCGGCACTCATGCTAAGACAAGGTTATGAGCCAGGAAAAGGCTTGGGGCCATCATTGCAAGGAATTTCGGAGCCCATTTCTCCGTTCAGTAACCAGGGTACTTTCGGTTTAGGCTTCAGGCCGACACAAGCAGACGAAGACAAAAACAAATACCGCAAAAAGCACGGATANGGTCAACATTCCTCGGCGCAGGCAAACATTGATGAAATTTGCCATGGATTCAGCCAGATGTTTTCTGAAGTGAATATGATCCAGTCTGGTGAAGGCACTAGTCGTGCCGATGTGAAACTAATTGGCCCAGATACCATGCTCAACAATCGGGAAGCAACTCCTATACCCACAAGAAAGGAGTCTTGGCAGTTTGCTTTTGCAGCTTCTTTTTGTATTTTGGGTTACTTTCAGGGTTGTAATCCAAACATCTCAGTATGATTGTTTTGTTTTTATGTTAACCCTTCTATCCTTTCGAATTCAATGAAATGCAGTTCAATTTCATATTAAATTTTGTTCTTTTCCTTTTCCTAATTCAGTCATTTTGTTTCCATTTCAATTTCGTTAATTCCGGCTTTAATAACATGACATGCATGCGGAATTCACGCCCAGATCTTAAAAAACTGTCTAATTTCGAAATAATGCATCAAGAGGTTGAATATGACAAAGATGAGGCTGTTGAGGAAATAACAAGAGAGTTGGAACAATTTAAAAATAAGCCTAAGCCCAACCCCAATGAAACTGAGTCCATTAATATCGGGAGTCACGAAGAAGTTAGAGAAACAAAGAGAAGAATTCACACCGAACAAAAAATCAGAGATTCCTTGATTCAACTTTTATTTGAATACAGAGACGTGTTTGCTTTGTCTTATGAAGATATGTCGGGTTTAAGTGCTGATCTAGTGGTTCATAAGCTTCTCACGTATTCTAATTTTCCACCAATCCAACAAAAGCAACGAAAATTTAAAACGGGCATGAGTGACAAAATCAAAAAGGAAATAATGAAGCAGTTGAGCGCCAACGTGGTCAGAGCTGTCTGATACACCACCTGGGTGGCAAATGATGTGCCTGTTCCAAATAAGGATGGAAAAAGTAGAGTCTGTGTTGACTACAGGGACCTGAACAAAGCAAGTCCGAAGGATAATTTTCCTTTGCCAAACATCCACATTCTTGTAGATAATTGTGCAAAGCATGAGATACAATCGTTCGTGGATTTCTATGATGGGTATCACCAGATTCTAATGGATGAGGATGATGCACAAAAGACCGCTTTCACCACTTCATGAGGTACTTATTGTTACAGGGTCATGCCATTCGGTTTGAAGAATGCAGGGGCAACTTACATGAGGGCCATGACCACTATTTTCCACGACATGATGCACAAAGAGATAGAAGTATATGTCGATGATGTCATCATAAAATCAAAGACACAAGCTGATCACGTGCGCGATTTGAAAAAGTTCTTCGAACGGCTTCGAAGGTACGACCTTAAGCTTAATCCAGCCAAGTGTGCATTTGGGGTTCCATCTAGGAAGCTCCTCGGTTTCATAGTCGGTCGGAGAGGCATCGAATTGGATCCATCTAAGATAAAGTCCATTTGAGATTTTCCACCCCCGAAGAATAAAAAGGAAGTCATGAGTTTGCTCGGGAGGTTGAACTACATCAGTAGGTTCATTGCTCAGCTCACAACCACGTGCGAGCCCATCTTTAAGCTGCTGAAAAAGGATGCTGCTATCAAGTGGACGGACGATTGCCAAAAAGCTTTTGATAGGATCAAAGACTATCTGTCAAAACCCCCTGTACCGGTCCCACCTGAACCTGGTAGGCCTTTGTTTTTACATCTATCGGTGATGGATCATTCCTTTGGATGCGTTCTGGGGCAACATGATGCAACGGGCAAAAAAGAACATGCAATATTATTTGAGCAAGAAGTTCACCAATTATGAGGTTAAGTACACCCTTTTAGACGTGTTGTGCCTTGACTTGGGATGCTCAGAAGTTGAGGCATTATCTCCTAGCCTAGACCACTTACCTCATATCCATAATGGATACTTTGACGTACATCTTTCAAAAGCCGATGCCCACTGGCAGGCTCGCAAAATGGCAGATTCTGCTCACAGAGTTCGACATTGTCTATGTCACTCGCACCGTAATGAAAGCACAAGCTTTGGCAGATCATTTGGCAAAGAATCCAATTGATGATGATTACAAGCCAGTGAGCACATACTTCCCAGACGAAGAGGTCAACTCAATAGAGGAAGTAGTTCCGGACACCAGCCATTTATGAAAAATGTATTTTGATGGGGCCGTCAATATCAAAGGAGTTGGGATCGGGGCAATCCTCATCTCGCCTATCGAACAAAATTACCCTGCAACAGCCCGACTCTATTTCTTTTGTACCAATAATACGGCAGAATACGAAGCTTGTATCATGGGTCTGAAAATGGCCCTCGATCTGGATGTGCATGAACTATTGGTTATGGGAGATTCTGATTTGCTTATCCGGCAAGCCCAAGGCGAATGGGAGACTCGAGACATCAAGCTTATTCCATACAGACAATGTGTGCAAGACCTGAGCAAAAGATTCAAATCCATCGAGTTCAGGTACATTCCCAGGTTTCACAACGAACTAGCCGACGCCTTGGCTACCTTAGCCTCGATGATCCCTTATCCAGGTAACACTCATATTGATCCATTGGAAATCCAAGTTCGGAATCAACACGGTTATTGCAATACTATTGAGATAGAACCAGATGGTGAACCGTGGTATCATGACATAAAACGATTCCTGAAAACAAGGAAATACCCAGAGCATGCCAAGGCAGATCAAAAAAGAACTATAAGGTGGCTCACCGGTGGTTTCTTCCTTAATGAGGAAATTTTGTACAAAAGGACCCCAGCTTTGAACTTGTTGAGATGCACAGATGCCACAGAAGCTGAGCGGATCATGAGTGAAGTGCATTCGGGGGTATGTGGACCTCACATGAATGGATATGTTTTGGCAAAGAAGATTCTGCGGGTAGGGTATTATTGGCTTACCATGGAGCAAGATTGCTTCAGTTTTGTTTGCAAGTGTCACCAATGCCAGATTCATGGTGACCTAATTCACTTGCCACCTTCGGAGTTGCATAACATGTCCTCTCCTTGGCCCTTCGTTGCTTGGGGAATGAATGTTATTGGGCTAATCGAGCCAAAGGCTTCAAATGGGCATAGATTCATTTTGGTTGCAATTGATTACTTCACCAAGTGGGTGGAGGTCGTCACTTTCAAAGCAATCACCAATAAAAGCAGTGGTACACTTTGTCCATTCCAATATCATCTGTCATTTTGGTATCCCAAAGACCATTATCACTGACAATGCAGCCAATCTAAATAGTAATTTGATGAAGGAGGTATGCAAGCAATTTAAAATTATGCATCGCCATTCTACCCCTTACCGGCCAAAAGCCAATGGAGCCGTTGAAGCGGCGAACAAGAACATCAAGAAGATTCTTATGAAGATGATCCAAAGTTCCAGACAATGGCATGAAAAGTTTCCTTTTGCTCTTTTGGGATACTGCACAACTGCTCGCACATCCGTTGGTGCAACTCCTTATCTGTTGGTATATGGAACGGAAGCTGTAATACCTTCTGAAGTCGAAATTCCCTCTCTTCGAGTCATTGCAGAGTCGGAGATTGAAGATATAGAATGGGTAAAGACCCGATTAGAAGAACTAATGCTGATTGATGAAAAACGGCTAGCATCAGTGTACTTTGTCCAGTTATACCAGCAAAGAATGGAAAGCGCTTACAACAAGAAAGTGCGTCTAAGGCACTTCGAGGTGGGACAACTCAATCTGAAACGCATTCTTCCACACCAAATAGAAGCTAAAGGAAAGTTCGCCCCAAACTGGCAAGGGCCCTACATCATCAAGAAAGTGTTACCAAAAGGGGCCTTGCACTTGGTAGATGAAGAAGGAAGGGTACCAGGCATGACTATTAATGCAGATGTAGTCAAAAGATATTATGTCTGATATACACCCACTGTGGAACTTTCACGCATGATTTTCTCAGAATCGAGATGATGAAGGCTACCATTTCTCGTTGTTCCAAATAGATGTCACCCTCTTGTTAACCCTTTTGAGTTGTATTTGTCTTCTTTGTTTTCCGCTTTTTGGAACCTGTGTACTTGCAACAAAAAAAGGAAGAAAAGAAAAGAATCCAAACAACAAATATTCTGAGTCATTGAACTACATCCGACCTGATTCCGAAAGGATACGTAGGTAGCCTTACCCTGGGTTCGGTCCCATCACAACAAAAAATCCATATTCCCAGTACTCCAAAACTGGGGTAGAAGTTTGTTTTATTTTACAATTTTTGTCTGTAGAAACGGTTCCAAAAGTTGTAATTCAGTTCAAGGTTCTTTTCCCATTTTTTTCATGTTAAGAACTTCTGGTCGATCTTTGAGAATATTTGATGTTCCCATGCCAGGGGCATTGGGCAACCTTCCGCATGTCGTATCTTAAAAAAACGAGAAAAAAAAAAAAAAAAATGAGAGAGTCTTATCGGTGAAAACCCAAATGGGCACTGTAAGGCGACAGTGATCAGAGAAATGAGAGAGTCTCATTGGTCAAAACCCAAATGGGCACCATAGGGTGACGGTGAGTAGAGAAATGAGAGAGGTCAGTTAGCAAAAACCTGCAAAGGGCGCTACTAGCCGAATGAGGGTCTTCGATACCCCGGCATGAGCACGACCAAGACATTTTCAAGATGAACCTTTGCGACGGATTTTGAGAATTAGACAGCTCAGACGGATCAGACGTCCAGTCCAAAATGCATGTCATGATTCATTGAAGTCGGCACATACTTCCAGATAAGTCTCCCTATTCCTTTCCCCAAAAGGGACGCCTTTTGTTTAAGCACAGTTCTTTTGCACCTTCAAGTATTCTTCTAGTTTTACCCATAATTTTCTTTGAGTCCCTTTTCTGTCTAATCTTTCATCAAAAGCGAAGCAAACAAATGGTTGAAAAACTGGCTACAATTTCCCTGTAATATCAAGCACAATTTGGGGCATATACGGCATTGACGAAGGCACGAATCCATCTGTGATCTAATTTGACAAGGCGAACAAAGTGTCTCAAAGAAACTGAAAAGGTTTCCTAAGCAAGACCTCTTCATGAGAAAAGTTGATAAGCACTGCAGACACAAACCGGTACTAGGTGCAAGACAACTGAGTTTGATTTTTAAAGAAAATTGCATTGCCTGAGAGACAAAGGTAGTAATACCAAGGACGTCTGGGTATGAAACAGTTGGGCGAAACATTGGAAAGCCAAGGTCTCTAGAAAATGATACAGATCAGTCGAGCATCGCGGTACCATACTGATAGAATCAGTTCTTCAACTGCGGAGAGGCCGTGATAGAGTATCCGAGAACCTCGGTACCATACTGATAGAATAATTTCTTCATCTGCGGAAAGGCCGTGAAGTCAAACCACAATAGGGCATCAAGGCCACAAACCAACCACCACTTCAAAAACTCATAAAATTTTTGTTTGTTTGAATCAGGAACAAAGCAGCGCAGAGTGGCGATTCTTATAGAACGAATGTCACCGAACGTAAGCTCCTTAAAATCTCCATTTTTCTTTTATTTTTAGCATGCATCACTACTATTCACACCTCCTAGTTTAGTATCTTAACTCAGGTAGAACCATTTCGCCTAGGGGGATCCAGCTCATAGTTCCGAGTAGAAGTACTCTTCGCTCAGGGTATTTTACGTAGCTTAACTTGGGTAGAACCATTTCGCCTAGGGGGATCCAGCTCATAGTTCCGAGTAGAAGTACTCTTCGCTCAGGGTATTTTACGTAGCTTAACTTGGGTAGAACCATTTCGCCTAGGGGGATCCAGCTCATAGTTCTGGGTAGAAGTACTCTTCGCTCAGGGTGTTTTACGTAGCTTAACTCAGGTAGAACCATTTCGCCTAGGGGGATTCAGCTCATAGTTCCGAGTAGAGGTACTCTTCGCTCAGGGTGTTTTACGTAGCTTAACTCGGGTAGAACCATTTCGCCTAGGGGGATCCAGCTCATAGTTCTGGGTAGAAGTACTCTTCGCTCAGGGTGTTTTACGTAGCTTAACTCGGGTAGAACCATTTCGCCTAGGGAATCCAGCTTATAGTTCCGAGTAGAAGTACTCTTCGCTCAGGGTGTTTTACGAAGCTTAACTCGGGTAGAACCATTTCGCCTAGGGAGATCCAGCTCATAGTTCTGGGTAGAAGTACTCTTTGCTCGGGGTATTTTACATAGCTTAACTTGGGTAGAACCATTTCTCCTAGAGGAATTCAACATTTTATCAGTAATACAGGGTACCAACCCCTGGTTCTATTTTCTTCCTAGTAATACAGGGTACCAACCCCTGATTACATTTCCTTTCAGTAATACAGGGTATCAACCCCTGGTTACATTCATCTTTAGTGATACAGGGCGCCAACCCTTGGTTACATTCCTTTCCAGTAATACAGGGTACCAATCCCTGGTTACACTCCTTTCAGTAATACAAGGTACCAACCCCTAGTTACCTATCCTTTTGGTAACGTAAGGTACGCAATCCCTCGTTACAAATTTTTATCTCTTTTAGTTTGTTTATACTACTGTTGATGTATGCCTTTCAATAAATTAGATAGTTTGCAACTTTCTCTGATAACTCACAAAAATTTCCTAGTCCAAACTGGGGCAGAAAAATTTTGTTCGTTTTGTTCGTCTTTGATGGCTTTTTAGGCCCCGCCATAGAGCACAGGTGACGGTTAAAGCTTCCTATTTCAGTTTCTCATCAGAAGAAAGAAGTCTTTCGATCACAAGATAGTTGGAGTTAGCATTGATAATGTGTCAACAATCCAGCTTCTCAAATTTCATTTTCCCAAATTCTGATCAGGAAATCAAGCAATCAAGAAATGAGCCATACTCTTTTCTTCAAAGAGCATCAAGATCCAATCTAAGGTCAACACAAGCGAACAGTTCAAGAATCAAGATTTGACTCCAGAAGACACCTAGATAGGAATTTTGTAACTCTTAGCTTGCAACAATATGTATTTCTCTTCTTCTTTTGATGTAAGCAGCAAGTAACAGTAACAACAACAACAACAACAACAACAGCAGGAACAGTCTTAACTCCAGTGTTCGGTAGTCCCAGCTACCAAGTTTTTCCCAGAACTACACTGACCTTATTACTTTATAGCCAAGGATATGTAGGCAACCTCGAAAGCAAGGTTCGGTCACCATTTTTAAAAAATCGCTTCCATTGGAGTGATATGTGAGCAAAAATTAACTAAAGCATTCACTTTTCTTTGCAACGAAAACACTTCATGTTTCGAGCAAAGAGGGGCATCTGTGAATACCTAATTTTTGCACCATTTAAATGCTCCTAAAGTTGTTAGTATCAATTTTCCTTCAATCGTTATTTTTTTTTCCTTATATTTTGTGGATTTTTAATTGAAATTCTGTCATAAAAATACCAAAAAAACAATTTTCTATACTTTTCTTTTGTGTGTGCTCTTTTAATTGACTAATTATTTGATAAGTTAATCAAATTGATTTCTCATATAATTAATTCAATTGTTAGCTAATGAGTTTTATTAGGTTTATTTTATTAGTTGGTATTTAGGTTAATTAGATTATAGTTTAATAAGATAGGATTAAAGGAAAATGGTTAAAATTAAAATGGTTAGGTGGCTAGGAGTACAATTTTAATGCCAATTAGGTGGCTGGCGAAGAAAGAGCTCAAAACGACGTAGTTTTGCCTTGAAACTACGCCGTTTCACTTAAGTGAAACTAAGACTAAATCTCATTCATCCATAGCCTTTTGATCCAACGGCCCTAATTCATTCTTCATCCCAAATATTTAAACCTCCCAATACCCCAAAAATTTCCCCATTTCCCCCCTTAACTTCCCATCTTCTTCCTCTCTCTTCTCTCTCTCGCCTCTTTCCAAGATCCTCCCCCCACTGCTGTCTGCCGCCTGCCGGAATTCGCCACCGGCGACGGCCGTCATCCAAACTACCCTATTTTTTCACCATCTCTTCCTTTCAACCTCCTCTCCGTGAATCCAAGCCTCATATCCTCTAAAACTCTACCAATCTCCATAAATCTAAGGAAAACCAAAACCCTATGCCCTCTTTATTTTTGAAATTCTCCGCAAATCAAACCATCTCACCCCACAATACTTACATCAATGGTTAGAGCTCTTCAAGACCTATCTATTGATGTCAATTTCACCCCAAAAATCCGGCGATGAAATTATGGCGACCACGCTGCCACCACTCGCTGTCGCAAGCAACTATCGTGCCTCAACCCTCATCGATAACCCCTGACCTCTCTACCACTGCCTCTCATTTCTCCCATCACATTGGCCTCGGGCGAGTTTTTGTTGTCGATTTTCATCGAAACTAGTCGTTTCAATGAGAATCAACAATAGAGGCTTGCTCGAGCTGTACCACTGTCCCGCTATATCTCGCTGCCTAATAGCAGCTACGCCACCATTGTTCGGACACTCAAATTGGGTAAACTCGAGCCTTAATGCTTTCCTCCATGTTTTAAATTTTCTATTTTCTTGTCGTTTGCTTATAGTTCTGTTATAGTTGATCTGTGGTAGTGATTCGTGTTAGTTTCATTGATCATCAATGTTAGTCGTTGCTTAATACCTTTGAATCACGTATTAGTTAGTCGTTTACTCAGTCATTACGTCTTGTTAGTAAACCGGGTTTGTTAATCACTTGTGAAATCCAATTAGCTATTTGTAATTGGCGAAGTTCACTGATATTCTGGTTTTGCATTTGATTTTGGTATTTTTCTTTAGTTCAAAACCTGTTAGTGGTCGGTATTTCGTGTTTAGTCTCGTTTTTGATTTCGCGTTTTAATCAACTTGATAGTTGTTTCATTATCAACATATATCCTGCATTGCCGTGGTTGTTAAGTCCCAATTTCATGTTCATTATCTCTAGTTTTGTCTATGTTTAAGCTAATTAATTTAAGGCCTTAACTATAGGTTTTATTTTGTTTGTAGTCTTTAGGTTCTCTTGTTGATGATTCAAGTCTAGTTATCTGATTTTGCACCTTCTAATTTGAAGCAATAGATTAGTTTGATATTGGTTTGTGAGAGTAGTAGAAGGTACTTGAGTGTAGGAACTTTGTTTGGTTGTTTTTACTGTTGAGGACTGTTTTGGAGTACAATGCTCCAAAATTCTATCCACAATTGATAAGAAAAACTGTTCATTGGCAAAAATTCTGATTTTGGGCAGATTTTTGGTCAAAAATTCATCATTTTGGACAGATTTTTGGCTAAAACAAATCTGTCCCAAAGTGCTTTATTTCCATATATAAAGGGGAATTCTTCCCTCATATTGTAGATCCTAGACACACATATTGAAAGATCTCTTACACTAAAAAAAAAAAAAGAACACAAGATCAATAGAAAAGACATCAACTAAGAGAACAAAAGGGCTTCAGTTTCCTCTTCATAGGTTCCAGAAAATAAACAAGTCCCTTAAGTATCTGGTTTCTATTTTGTTTGGTCTGTTAGTTCAAGATTTGTCTGGTATCCTGGAGTTTGATGTTCACTGTTGTTTCGTTGTTGTTTTTGCTGTCTTTGTTACTGATTTTTTGCTAGTGAATTTCATCTTGTTACAAATCAGGTAACCCTTGAACCTTTGTATTGCAGATTCTTGATGACAATGAAAAGATTTGAACCCGTTTGATTGGTGGAACATGTGATATCTGATTTTTTTCCTAAGATAATTGTTGCATCAATGTTATAACATGTAAATATGTTGTATTTAGCTATAACTTTCATTTTTGTTCACAAAACAATACTCTGTTAGTGTGTTATTTAGTTGCTAAAAGGTCTATTTCTTTTGTTTACTTCATTTTGTTAAGCTTAGCGAATATTACATTACCTATTTGTTCTTCTATCATATTATTATTATTTATTTATTTTCTTAAAAGTACATTGTCTTCGTTTGTTTATCTATTTTCATTGTTTGTTATGTACTTTGAGTTGGATGACAGTTTAGATGAAATTTTTAGTGTCTTGTGACTCTTTTAAGAAATGGTGAAAGGATTAATTTTGAAATAAGGAAAGTCTCTTGTAAGCTAAACGCCAAGTAGATCCGGGGGTTTTAGTTTGGTATAATGGTTAATTTTTGCCATGCGCCCATTTCGTCTCCTAACTCGTTGTATTTGTATTACTAATAAGCTAAGAGTTTTATCACTGTTATTTGCTTGCTGGATTACTTTCAGGCTAACTGGATTGTTGTATTTATCTATTAATAGCAAATAAATTGGTAGTAGTCTTTTGGAGATAATAGGCCATGATGTATCATGTAAGAGATAAAGTAATTTGGTCCAATAAATTAGGTCCAGGTCTAAAGCATGCTAGATGGCCCAATTTTGTTTAATAATTATGTGGGCCAAGAAAACTCAATTTCTGCGGGCCCAATAGAAATTAAACTAGATGGCTCATTCCATTTTTCTTTATAAAAGTAAATAAAGATGCTGGCCCATTTTTCCTAAGACAACCATAAGCTAGCCCAAATGATTAAAAACAAAGCTTTCTCCAATAGATCCAATAAAAGTGTATGTCTCTTTTAATATTTAGTTTTTACTTCTTAATAGCTAAAATATTTTCAATTAATTTAAATGCTAGGCAAATAGTAGGCACGTTTTAATAACATTCAATAAATTAATGAAATAATCTCATACTTTATCCATTAATTATAGTTAATTTATAATCTAGTTATTTCTCATAATCGCGGATTCGCTTGCGTAACACGATAGTAACTTTTAATAAATTTAAAGAATTAATTTCGTCAAGTGTAGTAACTTTTTTTTTTTTTAAAAGGTAATAATGTGCTAATAATTCTTGTCATAACTGCGGATTCGCTTGCGTATCGTTGTTATGATAAAATTAATAACACACATTTGCTTGCGTAGTGTGGTTACGACATCTTATTATTCAAAATTTTCTTTAGTTTTTCTAATAATCAAGAAATAAAGGCGGACAAGTAAAACATAGAAACTAACAAAGCACAGTTTATTCAAAATTAACTCAAGCCAAGTTTAAGTCAATAAAGTGACCGTGCTAGAACCACGGGACTCGGAGAATGTCTTACACCTTCTCCCCGGTCAACAGAATTTCTTACCCCGACTTTATTTTTGCAGACCAATAATAAAAGAGTCAAACCTTCCTTT
This sequence comes from Nicotiana knightiana, assembly GCA_005239525.1. NCBI lineage: Eukaryota > Viridiplantae > Streptophyta > Magnoliopsida > Solanales > Solanaceae > Nicotiana > Nicotiana knightiana. The sequence goes on along the minus strand of ML396225.1, from coordinate 80,737 downwards.
GACTAGGGATTCAAATAAAAGGTGACTTGGAACACCAAAGATCAATTCCAAGTGGCGACTCTGAATAACAAAATAATCCCCATTTCAAAATTGTCACTTTAATTGGAAAAACTCTTTAACCCACAATCCATATAACACATATCTTCTTTTGGGGGTTAGAAAAAGGTGTGTGGCACTAATTATTAATCGATTTTCGCTATCTGCCTATAGATTATTATTGCTAGAGGTGTTGGTACGTTTTAGTAACTTAAGGAAATCTCAAACAAGGTATGTTGGCTAAACTTCCTCTCTCAGATGTGAATTCCATAATGTTTCCGTAAGTTTAAGCATAACAGGCTCAAAATCCCTAAATTTTGTGTTTCGGGTTATCCCTTATAAACTCATAAACTTGATTATTCCGAACGAGCTTTATATTGAATAATAGATGTTTAAAGTATGAGTTGCTTATTAGAATGCATGGCATGGCTTTGAGTTGTACTTCAAATGAAAACTGGTATACAAATTAGGTGAAAACTCGATATGCTTAATACTCCTAATTGCCCGTATGCGTACTAGATGTCTTGATTGCGTATGTTTAGTTGATGATAAACTATAAAGATGTTTGAAAACGAATTAAATGAACTAGGGAAATAGAGTGTGGATAACGTCTATAATTGTGCCTAGTGATGCGTAGGAAATGAGAAAATATATGAAACAGATTATGAAACGAGCCTCGATTCAACTGTTTTAAGATGACTTCAAAAAGTAGAAATTGCCAAAAAGCTCTATTGAGGTATGTGTGGCTAAAACTCCCTCTTCTTATAAATTGAAACCCCATGGTGTCCATACGATTGATGTAAGTTTCAACCTTGATTGATGTAGAAAATGATATTCCAAACGGGCGTGTGTTGTAAGAATTTGTGTGCAATATGTATTTGAATGCTCGCATTATGCATCTTGTCACTTGATGATGTTTTGAAGATATGGGATATGTGTTAAATTGCCAAAGTATGTGAAGATCTCTATATGCCCACGATTCATAATTTCTCTGGTGTGTACTTAATATCTTGAATTGAAAGGCTTGTTGACGAAATTGATATTAATGTGAAATATGTGGAAAGAACTCGAATTATGAAATGCGGCTAAGTTCCAAGTGTGACATAACTATTGTGGCCTCTAGTGCCGAAGAAATTGAAATACGTTTGGGAAATGTGGAATGAGATTATTGATGGAAAAATGGAAATGTCTTGAGTAAGACGTCCTAGCCGATCGGGTCGTGATCGGACGTCATGCCGCACACATGGTGATATTGTGCAGAAAATTAAAATCGAAATTGAAACGAGAATTGAGATTGTAGAGAATGTCTCCAGTGAGATGACCTAGCTGATCGGGTCGTGATCGGACTCCGTATAAGAACACAGTGGTATTGTAGATTGTGGCACATGAAACTAAGATTACCAACCTAATAAGATGAAAGTGAACCAAGATCTTATGTGTTCATCTACTTGACGTTATAGTGTTTGTTTGAAGCTTTTACTGTACAATATGATTGTTTCCTTTTTTGTGTGTTTCCTTGTTCCTTCTATTAAGGTTAGTGTTTAGCTCTTCATACTAGTACTATTCGACAGTACTAACGTCCATTTTGCTGGGGACGCTACATCTTTAAATGGATGTAGGTGGTTCCATAGCAGTCAATGTTGGTCGTAGCTAGTGGCACATCCTCTGTTGAGCCGACTTGGTGAGCTCCACTTCATTTCGGGGTCCTGTATCATTTGTTTTTCATGTACTTTGTATTTTGAGGTATAGCTGGTGCCTTGTTGCCGACATTCTCATTACTCTTCAGTTGTATTTAGAGGTAGATAGGTTGTGATAGGTGTTTGATATTGGAAATTAAATTAGGAATATTGGTATTTGGCAAATATGTTTTTCATCATATCTATAAAAAAATATAATATTTTGGATATTATAGTTGAAACTGCTAATGGAAACAAAATAGAAGTTGTTAATGAAATATTTACAAAGTATGATTAAAGGAGTGCATCTCCTCTTTATTCATGAATTGGTTTTGGTAGAATGAAACCTAACGAGTTTGCTCAGTCGGGTTTACTCGGTTGAGCGCCGGTCGTGCTCCTCGATTTTTGGGTTGTGACATTATAAATACGCCTGTGACTCCATCAGTCTGGCATCCTACGATAGGCACAGACTAGAAGACTCTAGGTTTTGTGTTAACGTTATTCCAAGTCGATTCCCTGCATCGCTTGAACAACTATGGCTAAAGGTACGTTCCTATTAATATTCCGTTGCGTTGGCTCTGTGTATTTATGTGATTTTACACTAAACTCATCTCAAATTTTCCTAATTTTTCTGAAACTTGTAATAAATACCCATTTTCTTCTTCTCTTGTGACCAGTTGGAACGTAAGCCATTATAAACGCCAAAATAACCCCATCTAATTAACAACCAATTCCAACTCCCATATTGAATAACGATAACGACAGCAGCGAATATAGCTAAACCCACTAGTGCGCGAGCCCCCCCAGAAGAGAATTCAGTTATCTACTCCACTCCTCTTTCCACTTTCACCTTCTACACCTCCATTATTCTGCTATATGAGCTTCTACTATATTCCGACTCTTGCTATTACCATTGCATTATTATTGAGATGATGATCAGAGATAAGATTTTCAAATTGCACCGCCACAGGTCGTCTTCTTCTTTTTCTGAGAAATCAGGCCAACGACTCGATTTCTCCTTCTCCAATCTTCACGCTCGTCAGGTATCTTTGTGTGTGTGTATTTTGAGTATCTCCACCTATAATTTACAGCTTAATATATACGAATTACACTATGTGCAATTGGCTGTATTTGCTGTTCGATTGGTTTACTATTTATATGCCTGCTCAAGTTCGGAATTTCTGCTATAATTTGTGATTTTTTAAGTGTTAAACCAAATAGAAAAATGTGCGTGTATTAGTGTGTGTGTGTGTGTGTGTGAATTTTGAGTATCTCGAGGTATAATTTACAGCTTAATATATACGAATTACACAATGTGCAATTAGCACTTGAAACTGAATTTTTTTTTCTGCTGTCTTATGCTGTTCGATTGGTTTACTGTTTATATGCCTGCTCAAGTTCGAAGTTTCTGCTATAATTTGTGATTTTTCTGAGTGTTGAACCAAATAAATCAATGTGGGTGTGTTTGTGTGTGTTAATACATGTGTATTTGAGTATCTCGAGGTATAATTTACATTTTGAGTATCTCAAGGTATAATATACAGCTTAGTACGAATTACACTGTGTGTTAGCTCTTGATACGGATTTTTTACAGATGTATGATGCTGTTTAATTGGTTTATTATTTACATACCTGATACACTTTGGATTTTCCGTGATAATTTGTCGTTAGTTTGAAGCGAATAAATCAATGTAGTGTGATACATGTTGAATTGTGCTTTTTCGTGTTTGATTCTGGGTGTAAGTTACTGTTACAGCTTAATACTATAGAGTTTGGCAGAGTGTGTATAAAGGAGCGGAAATGCATGTGCACTTTATTCTTATATTCTTGCAACAAGATGTGCTTTTATTTGGACATATCTGTTAGATAGGCTGGAATTTATCTTCTTCTGTGTTATTTTATTATAGGAGTATTTCTTATTGGTCCATGTCAGGGGAAGCTATTAGATAACAGTTACTCTCTCCGTTTTCAGTTTATGTGAACTTATTTCTTTTTTGGTCCGTTCCAAAAAGAATGACCCCTTTCTAAATTTGGAAACAATTTAGCTTAAATTTATAATTCTACCCTTAATGAGAAGCTTTTATAACCACACAAATACTCTGGGCCCCTTTTTGACTTGTTTAGGACCACAAATTTCAAAAAAATTTATTTTTTCTTAAACTCCGTACCCAATCAAACAGATTTACATAAATTGGAATGGAGGGAGTAATTTGTTGGTTTATCGAAATTATAGTAGGAATTTCTAGAGAGAGGTGAAACAAAGACTTGTGATACGCCAAATAGGGAAATTGTGCAAAGTTCTATACTCCTCTATCCCATTTTTATATGGCATATTTTCCTCTTTAGTCCATCACAAAAGAATGACAAGTTTTTATATTGGCTGAATACATACGGATACGGAAACACTTAAAGTTGGCACGATTTTTCATTTAGACACATGAACTTACGGGTGTTCCTAATGAGCATTACACGAACTTTGTTTCAATTAGACACTATTTTGACAATTAGTGAAACTTACAAAGTGTGTGCAATATATTCGCTACTGATGTGGCAAATCGCTAATAAAATGAGGACATATATCTTTTTGAGTTAAAAAAGAGAGGAAAAACTATGTTAAATCTATTTAATGTGTGTTCTTGGTGTTCTTCACTATCTTCATGTGTGTTCTTGTTCCAACCAAGATTTTAATCCAAACTTTTAAGAGAAACTCTTCCAAATTTGTTATAACTTCAGCTAAAGATTCTCCACGACGACCCGAAAGGCAACCCCAACATTAATTTCACAAACTTTCATCAAATCAAGTAACTCATTTTAAACCTTCAAGCTTTTTAAAGACCCCATTAATGGTGTTTCGATTTGAAATGAAAAACTCGAACTCATTTCAGTTTTAATCAATAGGGGGCTTGCTCCTGGAGAAGAGTGAGGGTTGGAGATGGGTGGGGTGAAGAAGAAGGGTTCGGCGATGGGGGTTAGAGAGGAGGGTGGCGAGGAGGGGGGAGCTTGGCGGCGGCATACTGTGTTAATTGCTTAAGCTTTAGCCTTTATCAATTAGAAGGGGTTGAGATGCAGAACCCGTAAAAAGAAGCAATTTTCTTAGACTAAAACTTATTCAAAATGTTGAAAATTATAAGCATAACTTACAATCATCGAGGAATAGAGAACAAGCTACACATTATACTCCAAAAAAGAAAGAATTAATACGTGGAAAAAACTGTCAAAACAATGACTCCCTCCCCCCTTATCAAAAAAAAAAAAAAAAAAAAAAAAAAAAAATGACTCCCTCCCCTTCAGCAAAATACAGAACTATCAATTGCTTAAATTAATTGAGAGTTCTGTAACAGAAAGGTGATTGAATTTGAGAGCTTAGGCTTAAATTAATTGTTTTAATCTTCAATTGGATATGAGTAGTGACACTGATAAACAAGAAGAAGGAAATGGTGAAAGTGGAGGAGGCAATGGTGGCAATGATGGTGGACTAAAGAAGAAGAAGGATAAAAAAAAAAAAAAGAACAAAAAACAAAAAAAAAATCTGTTTTTTGGGCTCTTCACGCGCCTATATTGGGTGAAACTCACTCTATGTGCCAACTCAGCAAGAAGTGCCTAACTGGAACAAAGTTCATGTAATGTACATGCTTATTAGGAACACCCCTAAGTTTAGGTGTCTAAATGAAAAATCGTGCTAATTTTAAGTGTCTTCGTATGTATTCAGTCTTTTATACTTAGAAACAATTTTAACTTTAAACTTCACATTTTACCGTCTCACTCCTTATGTACTTTTTTTTTACTTCATCCGTACGTTTTACTTTTTCTGACATAATATATAGCCACACAAATATCTATGGCTTGTTTTAGACCGCAAGTTTCAAATGTCTTTATTTCTTTCTTAAATTGTGTTAAACTATGTGTGCAGTCAAACAATGTCATATATAGATGTCCATGTAGCTAATGGTAAATGTACATGTGCACTTGCAATTTTGTTCACAAGTTTAGGTTCCTCTTCTGCTAATTTAAGTTGTAAAAGTAACTGCAGTCCTTAGAGTTCTTCTCATGCTAAAGTCATCTTTGGCAAAGACAAACTGAAAGAAACCAGATGTTCCAGCTATACGACTGTTATTTACACATTCAACTTTAGTGGTGTAGGTACGATTTCAAAAGTTAAGCATTATACAATTAGTCTACCCCTTGTCAATAGTCACTCAATGTTCCAATACGTAAGAAAAAAATTCACAAGATAATAGCAGAGAAGCAACAAGAATTATTATAGTATTTTGTTTTGAAAGTGGGGAGTAGCCAGAAGATACAGATAACTTCATTTGACCAGATAAAAGATGTCGGAGTACATCTGAGGCATTTTTTTCTCCTATATTACATGGAAAAAGGATAAGGTTTTCTTGAAAGTTGACAGGAGACAAAGAGAAAGAAACACCAGAAAACGTACTTTTGAAAACAACGGAAATGGTTTAACTAGGAAGCACAGTGCAGCATAAACCATATGTACAATGGTACGAATAAATGGCACATTGGAGGTATATGGAAGAATTAGTACCTGAACTCAAAAGTGGAAAACAGAAAAAGAGAACATAATACCTTGAGGGGTAATTTAGTACAAGGGATAAGGATAATTATCCAGGATAGAATTTGGGATTGTATTTATCTCATATTTGGTTATAGGTATTAGCTAATCTCGGGATAAGTTTTACACTAAAATGGTGGGATTAGCTATTCCATATAGAAGGTGGGATAGCTAATCCCATGCGATACCCACCCCATGGATATCCTGGATTATCCCACCATTGTACCAAACGTTCCCTAATTGCATACAAGGAAATAAATATAAACAGTGCAATAGTGCATAAAGATTTCAGGGATAGAAAATTTGAAATGTGGAAATAGAATAACTAATAGAGGAACCTTCAAAAAATTTAGGCCAAATTAGTCCCAAAGCATGCCGTGCCACTTCATATGCCTCTTTCCATGAAACTTGGTGCTACTTATCTCCAATGTGGTTCAATTTCATTGATTTGTTCACTCTTTATGAATCTAAGAGCTAAACTGTCTTGTCTCATATATTCACTTGCTGACCGATATAGTCATATAGACTCTATTTTCCTCTTTTTTCACTTCGTACCTCATTAAATGTTTCAAAAGATCCAATCACTGGTCCTTTAAATTGTTATTTTTTAACATGGAATGGTTTAAGATGGGAATTCTTCTCTGCTTGCAGTATTTGTGACTGAACATGTACTCTTAAGATAATGGCAAGCTACAAAATCCTTTTCTCAAACTGTTTTTACCTGTGGAATGCTTTGTTTTTGTGTTTATATTTCTGTTGCTTGATTAGTGGATTTCAGAGATTAATCATCTAATATTGATGTCTTAATGGCCTCACTATATCATCTTGGCTAAATATTTCACATCTAGTTTCAGTTTTATCAAAGTTTCTATGGTTTGGTATCACAGGTACCTAAAGGATGGGACAAACTTTCCATCTCTCTTGTCTCCGTGGAAACAGGGAAAACAGTAAGCAAATCAGGGAAAGCCTCGGTACGAAATGGCAATTGCCAATGGACAGATACATGGTCGCAGTCTATATGGATTACCCCAGATGATATCTCAAACCAACAAGAGCAATTCCCTTTTAAGTTTATTGTAACAATGGTCTGACATCTTCCTACATTTCTATCTACTGATATTATTGGTTCAATAAGCCTTAAGCATTTGCTACACTTGACTCTCAGTTGTCATGCTTAGAACGTTACCAGCTTTCTGTTTCAGGGATCTGCGAGATCTAGCATCCTCGGAGAGGCTGCTGTAAATCCTACTCGCTACAAGGATGCAAAAGCTAATACTCCCGTTTCCTTACCTTTGAAAAAATGTAACTATGCCACAGTTCTACAGGTGAGACCTCTTCTGATGCTTTCAAGTTTGATATTAGCAGTATAGCACTTTAAATTGCAAAACATTATCTAGTATATCCTATGATTACCATTTCTTTCCTGCATCCCGGTTCAACATGTTCAGGCATAACTCTTTGTAGACCCATCCTATCGTATTTACCAATATTCCATGCTTCTTTTGCAATAAGCCGGTTCATCTTCCTCTACTCAAGTACAAAGGGGAAAAAATTCTTTCTTGTTTCCTTACTGGACAAAAGCACAAAACATCCTGTTTTTCTTTTAACAAATGAATCAGTCACTACTTTTATCTGTGAGCTTAGCTCAGGAACTGTGTTTATCTACTAGCTTCTCAGATCTTAGTAATCCCCTAGAAAGCTTTTCGTTTCATTTGTGCTTAATAATTCTCAAGTAAATAAACTGTAGGTTTGCTTCTCTGTAATACAATGTAATTTGTTTTATGTTCAATAGTATACTTGTAATTATACAAGCTATAAACTGAAAGGATATTAGTTTTATCATTTACGTTGCTCATATAATTTGAGAGCCCCATCTACTACTTTGCATGCTTATGCCATATTTTACATACTTTGAATGTGAAGTTGAATATGTTATTATTACAAATTGCTTAACTTAATAAACGTGATGATGAAAGAAACAATATTGGACAAATTTACTTAACATAATAAATATGTTTCCAGCTTTAACTTCCTCATCTGAACTGCACCAAATTACTCATAATTTGGAGCATCCAGCATCCTAATGTTCATCCCATCCTGAATACTCGAGGTCCTTGTCAAAGATTTTCAGTCAATTCCCTTACGTGCTTGGCCTATATTTAATTCAGGAACATGTTAGCTCAAGTACACCTGAGTACTTACACTTTCAGCTTTTGCCCTTACCTGCCATTGATTCAGTTTCTTATGTTTCTGCAGCTGGAGATCAAGTGTCTGACAGCACTCAGGTTTGTCCCTAGAAGATAGCAACTTCTTGCTGAGTTTTCCAGATTTCTATTTCTTTTTCGTTATCCATACTTAAAAGAATCAGTTTGGAACTTGTAGGGGGAATGAATTTAAAGACATGCCCATCTACATAGAAGAAGAGAACGTGGAATACAATAACATGGAGATCAAATCAGAGGTATCTAACTATCTAGTCATAAAGATTTATGCATTTGTCAATATCCGTTAGGATATTATATGAGAAAATCTCTTTCTTCAACTAATTTCCAAATATTTGATTATTCACACAATTAAAATTTAACTAGTCTCGTACTTAATATTTGGATAACTACTTCTGCTTTTTTATTCACACATTCAATGCAATTAATAATAGAAAATTAGGCAGTGAGTGGAATTGACCAATAGAATTATAGATTAATACGTCCTGTCTTCGTTTTCAGTGTTAGCCAGGTCTGAGTTTTCATGCAATGCTTTCAGTCGGTAATCTATCTAGAATTGACCAGGCAAAAAGTGTACCATAACCTCTCAGGAAACTTGTCAGTTGCTCAATAGCATTTAAAGAGCTAAAAAGTGGCTGCAGTATTGCCTGGAATCTAAATCTTGAATTGAACGCAGCAATAAGTGCTAGTTAGAAATCATAGATATTTATCAAACTACTTGAATAATTGAACCCACCGGATGCGTATATACTTATATAGGCACAAATATAACAAAGCGAAGTATATTTCTCATTATTAATTTACCCATGTCTTCTCTTGGGGGTCTTGTATTACAAGTATCTATGGTGCATTTATTTGGTTACTTTATCATCTCCAGATTCCTATAGAATTTAAGCAATATTATGTTTTCCCAACAGGAAACTAGTTTCCGAGCTCTGAGTTCATCTCATAGCTTTGCCTCTACTGAGGATTCATTGGGCAGAGAAAGTTTTTCCTCCCTAAGTGACTCAAACAGGCCTGTTAATCACATAATTGGCAGACAAGAATCAATTGATTCCAGGAGTAGTGCATCCTGCAGTTCTTACTCTTTTTGTGAGTCGCCCAAATCATACAACTCCCCCTATAATTTAATGAATTCGGGATCAGGAAAGAATGCTCAAAATCAAAAAGATGATTTCAAACAGTTCTCACATGATAACACTGCAACAGTGCAACTTGCTGCTTCCTCTAGAAACTCCTTACAAGCCAAGGATATTACCAGTAAAGAACTAATTGCAGAGGCCTTGATGTGGGAACAAAATGCTCAAAGCTTCAAGACCGACTTGGAAATGTCAAGGAAGGATTTTTTTGACCAGACACAGCAGATAGGAAACCTTAAGATGGAGCTTTGCTCATTGGGCACCGAACATGGTGGATTGGTGCAAGAAATAAAACGCCTGGAGGTCCTTTTACAAGAATCCATGGAAAAGGAAAAAGCAACTGACAGTTTAATGCTTCAAGTCAAAGATATGGAAAGTTTCCAAAAGATTGTGAAAGAGGAGCTAAGGATTCAGAAAGAATCAAATGACAGTATGGCTTTACAGCTAAGTAAAACTCAAGAATCAAATATTCAATTAGTCGCCATTCTGCAGGAGATGGAAGAAACTGTTGAAAACCAGAAGCTGGAAATTGAGAACCTACGTATAGTGAACCAACAGAACCTAGAGGACAAGCTTCAACAGTTGCAGGAATCACAGAAAAATCTGGAAAACACCACTCTCCATCTGGAAAAAATTATCAGGGAGAAATCTCATGAGATTGAACTCGAGCAAGGTCAAAGAACTCAGGCTCTTTTAGATTGTGAAGAAAAATGGAGCAGTAGGTCAAGAGAACAAGAAGAGGAAATTGCTTATTTGAAGGCAGAGTTATCCAGACTTTTAAGCGCAGAGGGTTCCGAGACAAATAAGGCCAAACCTGCAGCTGACTGTGATCTAATGAAGGAAAATGAGACTCTCAAGGAAAAACTTCAGGAACTTGAGAGAGACTGCAAGGAGCTGACAGAAGAAAATCTGGAACTTCTGTATAAACTGAAACCAAAGGGAGCTTCCTCTATCAGTGTTCCCATTTTAAGTTCATCGTCTGTCGAGGGTCAGCTAAGTGAACAATCACCTGGTGGTTCCGAATTTGAAGTAAGTAACGGTGAGCTCCTTTCTTCACCATTTCAAGATGATATGGGGAAGAAGAAAATAATTTCTGAGACAGCTGTCTCCGAAAGTAAGCAGAAAACCTGTGATAAGGAAGAGAACTTAGCTCAAATGGAGTTTCACACACAAGTTAAGGACAATACTTCGAGGCTTAATGCTGAAATCAACTCGCGTTGCTTTGAAGTACAAGAACAAGATCAGAGAATTGAAATTGCTGCAATCCCATCAGAATGTCATCAGGAAGAAAGTTGTCGTGGTGGTTTCACTCATGAAAATGTATCCGCAATGTTCCAGAGTTCTGAGTCAGGACGTATTGAAGATGTCTATGCCTTGCTCAACACATTATGTAAGTATCTTGAATGTTTCTCGTGCAACAGGAATACAAGATAAACTGTCCTTTCTTCACTATCAACACTGAGTTTAAAGATGCTATTTGTAATTTAGATCTTTGTGAATGTACAGGTCATACCACTAAGGACGAGCAAGCTGATATGGTGTTGAAAAAAGTGCTCCAGTTATTGGGGTGCCGATCGGCTATATGTTTTGATGGTAGTAAACATATAGAGGATGAACCCAAAATAACAGTAAAGGATGCATGTGAAGTTCAAGATGGAGAAAAGGATGACCTTCCAGAGGAAAAAAGCCCTTATTCTTGCTGTCAAAGGCTTGAGAATTTAAATAAGGTGCTGGACGGCAAGGTTCAAAATTTAAGCAGTGATAATTTAGCAAAGAACTCGGAGATACTGGAGCTGAAAACAGACTGTCTGAAAAAGGATGCAGAGATCATAGCTCTAAGGCACCAGGAGATTGATTTGAGAACTGAAATCTCTGATCTCCAGATGAACAAATGTCAGATGGAGGAGAGAATGGAAAGCGTGCGACAAGAATTTAGTGCCACCTCTAAATCTTTACAAACTTCCACAAATGGTTTGATGTTTCTTGATCAATGTATTTGTGGAGATGTCTCTAAGATGACATTCAAAATGAAATCATTAGAGCTAGAGAGTGATAAATATGAGTTAGAACTTAGTTTGGATGAATTAGAAAAAGAAAATGTAGATCTGTCGGAACGAGTATCAGGGTTGGAAGCTCAACTAAGGCATTTGACTGATGCAATGGAATTGAGTCGTTTGGAATTGCAGCATTCAGGTAATCGTGTTGTGAACCTTCAGGACAAGATCAGAGAATTAGAACATGAAAAGGATTCACAAAAGCTCGATATGAAAGAAAAGTTGCTGGAGATGCAAAACCGATGGTTAGATGCTCAAGAAGAGTGCGAGTATCTGAAGAAAGTAAATCCAAAACTCCAAGCGACAACAGAAAGTCTTATGGAAGAGTGTCGTTTGCTTCAAAACTTGAACGCAGAACTAAGGCAACAAAAGTTAAAATTGCATACGAGCCATAATGTTTTGGAAGCAGAACTGAGGAAATCTCAGTATTCTTTCTCCACCTGTTTGAAAAGGATAGAGTCTTTGGAAGCTAACTTTTCATCAGTGCTGGAAGAAATTGAATCAAAAGAGAAGATCCTTAAGTTCAAACTTGATGATCTCCACCTACAGACTAAAGAGCATAGAGAGAAACTTCTTGTAGAAGAGTGCACAGTGCATGAAATATCGGAGAATACTGTCGAAGTTGAGAAGTTGCAAGAACAGGTACAATCCCTCACGGCGCAGATGTCAGATCTTATGAGTGATCTTGGTACTTCCAAAGCCAAGGAGGGAACTTTGGAAGCTAACTGTGAGAAGCTACTGAGGACAACGGAACATCTCGCATCCAATGAAGCAAGGCTTAAATGCACCATTAATGAGCTTGAGTCAAAACTACTGTCTTCTGAATGGCAAATGCTGCAAATGACTGAAGAGAATTCCAGTCTAAAGATACAACTGCAAACACTACCATTACTTCAGGAGGAAGTATTGGATCTTAAAGGAGCACTATCTAGGATGAAGTTTGAAAGCGAGAGATTACAAGTTACACTGCAGTTGAAATATGAAGATTGTGAAGAGTTGAAGGCAGAAAAGGCGTCATTACTTCAGGAGATCTCTTACATGCAGAAGGCAGTGGCTGAAGCGGAAGAATGCAAATACAAGAAAATTTCACTAGAGGAGAAAGTTCTAAGGTTGGAAGGAGACTTAACTGCAAAAGAAGTAATGTGTGCCAAGGTTTCCGAGCTGAAAAATGAGCTTTGCCAGCTTAGAAGAGTAAATAGCCAGTTTCTGAGGAAAATAAAATCCCTTCAATTCGATAATGAAGAATGCTTGAAGCAAGTTATATCCGTTGAGGAAGAATTGATGAGAAAACGATTAGACAACCAAAGAGAGGATGATGTTCCTACTCTAGAGAAGTTGAAGCTTTCAAAGGTTAACCGAGCCACTTCTCTTATTCATAATTTGAAGTCAATGCAGTAGGCAATGAATCTGATATTTGTTTTGTTTTCTCAAAAAACAGGCAGCGGAGGAGGACATCAGCAAGCAGTGCGAAATAATTACACAATCTCCTCAATCAGAGAAATACTTGAAATTTCAGAAGATTCAAGGCAACTCTCAACAAGTACGTGCTACTAGAACTATCCTCATTCCTTTGTGTGCCAAAGTGTAAATAGTTATTAATTACTTTCTTTTCTGGAAAATGTAGTTAATTAATTTCTTCTCTTTATTAACCTCATGATATTCCCCCATATTTATTTAGGATGGCAACAAACAAAGCAACTACAAGAGAGATCTTCAAGAGACAGTCGCCAAAAGTGTATCTGCAATCCAATTTCCGGGGGATACAGTAGTTCAGATTTTAGAGAGCAATTGTATCCATGAATCCCATCTAATTTGGTGAGCCTATATAAAAATTGTTTGGTTTGTGTCCTAAGCTTTGTTTGTGTTTCTCCTGATGTTTATTTGTGGATTCTGGAACACCTTTCTGCGTTATCATATCTTCAGGACAACTAAGAGTATATATGATCAAATTTACAAGCTACAATTTAAGATTGAAATCTTAATATTTGAAATGTTTGTATCTTCAGTTTGTCATCCAAAGGAATAGATGGGGATATGCAAAAAATATCTCAGCTTGAAGCTGAGCTGCAAGAAATTCGTGATCGCTACCTGCACATGAGCTTAAAATATGCGGAAGTGGAAGATGAACGCGAGCAACTTGTGATGACTTTGAAATCCATACATGATCAGAAGACAGGTAGAGGATCTTACCTTTCCTCTTTCTGGTCAGCTGGTGCTGATATATGACTCTTTTCTCCAGTACATGATGTTCATACACAGCTGATTCTATCAAGAATGGGGGTAGAAATAATTTGTCGCCAAAGTATCATTGAACGGACCCCGAGTATACCATAATTTAGAAAAACGTGATAATCACCAAAAGATCAGCAGCTGTATAGGTAGTTTATGATCTCTTTGGTGAAGGAGTTAAAGAGTATCTTGTAGCAGAGTACAAAAAATTTCATTTATGTTGTTTGTACATGATCACTTTAGGTAATTATTCGGATGCATCCTGCATACAATTCATGCTTTGCTTTGGACATTGTTCGAGCCCATTTATGATCCTATTCCAAGAGTAAGCTATTTTTTCTTATGAATATTTCTTCTTTATTTTGTATTCTACTTTTCTCAACTTGACAAAAGGGTAAAAAATTGGGATAAGATCCACCGAAGTGGGAAGCCTTAACCGGATGTGTGGTAACAGGTAAAGCCCAACCATCTCTCCTTTCTACGAACACAACCTTTGTTTGCTTAGCCTCAACATATATAGTAACTAAATCCTGCTTAAGTTTTCGGTGTGGGAATATGCAAAGTTCAATTACTCCACAGCCCCCCCCCCCCCCCCCCCCCCCCCCCCTTTC